>JAJIYU010000179.1:0-62775 GCA_030144865.1 Tinospora cordifolia | reverse complement strand
ATTAGCTGTTCCTACCAGCCTTCAAATAGAGTTGATTCCACCATAATGACATGTAACAACCCTTGCCCACAAGGACCGTTGCTCCCTCACCACCCTCCAACCCCCCCCCCCCCCCCCCCCCCCCCCCCAAAAAAAAAAAAAAAAAAAAAAAAAAACAAAGAAAAAAAAGTTATCTGAATAGAATGAGTCCTAATTGAATCTTTGAATCGTAATGGTTCTAAAATTGACTGAGGATAACATATTTTGAATCTTTAACACTAAATCCCAATGCTTTTGAATCCCGTCATTTGTCTGAAGGGAAAAAACTAGCGAGACTTTAGATTCATGATTCAAATCTTATGGCTTACCGACCAGTATTTAAGCCTAATCTTTCATAGAATTCTAATAAAAAAGTAAAAAAAAAAAAACCCCACTATTTATATTGATGATTTTAAAAATGATGCATGACTTTTTATTTAACTCTCTTGAAACGATTTAGGATGAATTAATATCTTCACTAGATTGAGTTCTTCAGCATGCTTTATGTTTTTGAATTCAGCTTATTATCCCACCATGTGAAAGGTGGAATATATAGGAGATTTGGAGATGAACAATTATGAGGTACTTGTATTTGATCTTGTTGCAACTTTTGGAATGAGCTAAAGTTTCATATGATTAATCGCCTTAAAAGGCTACCATAGTGTAGAGCTGTTGGATATGCCAAGTTTGGAAAAGGGTGGGATTACTTTGGGTCTATTTTCTGGAAACATACCATGCATCTCAGGAAACTATTTCTACAAGTTGAACTCATGATGATGAGGTCACATGGAGTCAACTCTTTTCCTTGTAAGGCTCCCCTTCATGAGCATGCACAAAATTATCTTTAGAAAATATTAGTTCATTTTGGAACTTTAGCTTGCAAAATTGACCATCTTTTTCTTTTCTTTTCCCTTTTTATTTCTTCGAAACCAAACATTATCTTTACTTAAAAAAAAGAAAAAAGAAAAAGAAAGAAAAGTACAAACTGTAATCCGATGAAAAAGATTTAAGGCAAGTAGCTATCCAAGAGAAAGAAGAACAAATTGTAACTTGGAAGAAGAGACATTAGAAAGAAGAGTGATAAGAGAAAAATAAGTTAAAAGCCTAAGAGGAGAGACATTGAGAGAAGAAAGAGAAAGGAAAACCAAGGTTTATGTTTGCAAGACTATTAGGGTTTAACGATAAATTTTTCTTTGTTTTTTTTTCTTTTCTCTAATAATTTTAAGTTAATACGTGCGATGTACATAAAACATTATTAATGTTAAAATATATGTTCGAAACCATTATATGTATACTTTTATATGTAAAATATATTTATTATGTTTGTTTTTTATATTTTTAATAGAAATTGTCCATATTCTAGCATTTACATAGTATTTTTTTTTTAATTTTTCTAACTTGATAAATTTTTACAAAAATTCTTTCAAATTTCTTAAACTCTTCGAATTAATTCTAATTTTCAAAGGTCGAAGTTTGAGGCGAAGTTGAATTTTCGTTCCTTGCTCAAAAGAGCTCGAAGAGCTCTCTCTTCTTCTTCACATCGCCATTTGTTGGAAGCCCTCAGATGGAAATTCCATTTAAAAGGTTCGACCCTTCAATCTACCCACTGAAAAAGGAAATAATATGATGATGACTTTTAGATTGACTGTATAGCCTGGGTAACATTCTTGCAAATGTTTCATTCCCCTATCACACATTCTCCCAAAATCGAATCACGTCTCCTTTGCCTACCTGCAGCGTGATACGTGGAGTATAATATTGGTACAGGGAATGGATGAACATCTAAGGGCTTCTATGGGTTGCACTTCACTTGAGCCCGACATCTTTGCCATTGATATTCATGCCATGTCTGCTTTTAATTACCTAGGCCCATAACTGATCTTGCTCTCTAGGGAATCTCAAAAGCCATCTCCCTGCCAATGCATTATTCCTTGCTACTAAGTTACCAATACTTAAGCCACCAAATTCCATCTTTAACTGAACCTTGCTCCATTTCACTAGATGAACCCCATTACCATCTTCCCCACCGTTTCACAAGAAATTTCTCATCAATCTCTCTATCTTTGAGGCTTCTCCTTTCAGGATTTTAAACACTGACAAGAAATATATTGGTAAGGCATCCAACACTACTTTAATTAATGTAAGCATACCGACTTTAGAGAGAAAAGCTCTTTTCCATTCATTTAGCCTCCTAGCCACCTTGGATACCACCGGGTTCCAAAAAGTTTGTGACCTAGGCTTACCTTCCAGAGGTATCCTAAATACTCTAAAGGCCATTCCCTTTGCTCGCATTCAATTCTCGTTGCAATATGATATAACCAATCTTTTGCTTTAGATATTCCTGCTATTCACATTTTGGACATTTTAACTTGCATACCTGATGGCCAACAAAACTTTGCACTATTTTGAAAGCATTCTTAATGTTTTCATCCGCTCCCTCCAAGAATAGAAGAGTATCATCCGCAAACTGCAAGTGAGTAAATGATGTGGATGACCTTTGTTTGGGTGATTAAATTCTTGGTCAAGTAGTATGCATTTTTTTCTCTTTTTTACCTCTTGTGTTATTCTTGGCAGTTCCCAATTATTTTTGTTGTCAAAACTTTATTTTCCTATCTTGATTTGCTGTGAAATCAAAGATGCATTGTGGGTTACCCCTTTGAGGTCTATTCTCTACTTACATATTTTTCTTGTTACAATAGTTAACAAATTATCATACATAATGTTGTCCTATCCTCTAGCAAAGAACTTCTAGTCCTTCATTGGGTTCCTTGGTTGTCTTCTTCCAATTTTCTTATTATGTATGTATTTTTCCATTTCCCATTAAAGACAAAGTTGAGCTTTCCCTTTTAGTCCCCTCTTTTCTGTTACTGTCTATTGCAAAATAATTAACTTTCTTGAATGAGCCTTTGTATTTTTAGGCCCATTTGGTTTGTGATTCAGATATAGTATTTTTGTACTTAAGAGATATAAAATGCATTTGGATGGTTGAATCCAGTGGCAATTTTCTTAATTTTTTGCTAAAAAAAAGAACCATTTACAGAAAATTGTAAAAAGAGTTGCTTTCTGAATTTTCTTTTCTGTTCTTTTTTCTTTGTTTTTGCTTTTTTTTTTTTTTTTTTTTTTCCGGTCAACAACCAAGGTATCCACCGTTGAACATAGTGACTAATCCCTTCGTTAGTTTGGGGCACCTCAAAGGGTGCGACAGTTGGCCTGGAGATTTAAGGCTGCTCCATCCCTTCGCTGATTTTTGAATTTTCGTCTCTTGGATTATATCCATGTTTTCAATTCATAGACCAAATACAACGTTGGGCTTTCAGCTAGAGTTTAGAAATAATTATATGAATTTTATAATGTGCTTTGGCGTCTAGTCAAGTCAATAAAGAAGTGTCAGTTTATCTCATTTTCCAATTGAATATTATTTGAAAATATTGCTCCCTTTTTGGCTGTTTTAGGCATTGGATTATATGATGTAGGTTATGAAAACAAATAAGATGTAGTTCTTTTAGTGAACTATATTCACCGTTGAAGATGAATTTCTATTTGTTGCATTCTCCTTTTGATGCCTTGCTATATGTGGATTTTCCCCTCTGACACCCATTGAAATTGTGTGCTTTGTTCCAGAACTGTTGCGTGTTATCAAAAGGCTGAGCATGAAAGAACAATGGGCAGATGTTTCACTTCAATATTTGACTTTAAGTACTCTAAAATCTGCATTATTCAACAACCCTCGCGCTCAAAATCATTTTAGAAGTATTGGAGGGCTTGAAGTTCTACTGGATGGGCTTGGTTTCACATCAAATAAAGCAGAAAATGAGAAGTATGCTTGTTCAGTTTTTTATTTTTTTATTTGTAATTTTGAATTATGTGAGGGTTGTCTTTTGTTCATTTGGTTTATGTTACCATTTTCACCCAGTCTACCTAGAATCTAAGGCATATCTTTTGCTGATAGACATTTCTTTATGCAAAATGGGTATATAGTGAGAAGAAGTTATAAGAAAAATTAATGCAAAATGAATTTGCAATTGCAAATAAGATAGCAAAATGAGCGTTTCAATGTCCTCTTGCTAAAGCACATTGCATCTTGCTCGACCTAAGAGTTCCATCATGACTAAAGCTTTGCCCACTAAAAAGGAAAAAAAAAGAAGAAAAATCAATTTCAATATTTTCGCGATGCAAATATTAGATGAACCTATCTAATGACCAAGATATATTTGCATGATTTTTTTTTTAATTGAAATGAGGTTTAGACAATATTATTGTTAGCATCTCATCTTTGATAATGTTATTGGTGAAAATAAGGCTTCAATCCTCTTATTATGTGCTTCATAATGTAAAAGGTGCTATTTACTTTATTTTGTTCTAGTTCGTGGTATTTGTCTTCACCGCTTTTTTATTTTTTATTTTTTATTTTTAAAAGGAAACAAAGAAGCATATGTAGTGATATGTGGAAAAATGTATAAAGAAGAGGTGTGATCAATTTTGTACAAACTTAACCCACCTTATCTTCCACTTTGACATGGTGTTACCCACAAATGAAGAGCAATTGCTAACCTAGAATGAGGTTATCTTATGAGATTTTCCCTACATACCTATACCAGGGGAAACCTTATCCTTAAAAACATGAGTTCTTCTCCCTCTGAGTAGACCACACTATTGCTAGGCAAACAAGACACCAATGATAATGCTAACAAGGGATAACTTGATCCATGAAGGGAAATACACTATTAGTGGGCACCCTCCTGACCTCAGTCCATTGTAATCGGAAAAAATCACTCTATTTCCCTAGATTTCCTGAGTGAACGTACACTCTCCAAATATGTGGCTAACGCATTAACTGTGGTTCTTGCTAAGAAAGCACCAATAGGGGGACAATCATGCTAACGGAAATCTTGTTTGGAGAACATCTCCCTTGTTAATTTTACTGTGACCAGTCACCCACTCGGAAAAATTTAATTTTTGATTGGAATTTCTAGAACAAATTATGAAAGGAAGGAATGGAAGGGTCATGAAGGATAGAAGAGAGGAAGGTTTTTGAAGAGAAAGCACCTAATGCATCCCAAGGCCACACTATCCCATCATCATTGTCATTAAGGACACAATCCCAAAGCAAGTTAAAGAGGGGCTGTGTTTCAAAGTCACTACAAGGATATGAGTTTTGGCTAATGTGAAGATGTGGTGGTGAAGGCTCCTCTCTAAAGGTTGAAATAGGATAGTTAAGTAGCGCTGAACGACTGCAAAGTCTGGAACCATGTTATAGAGGGGTTGAACACCACACTACATATCCTCCCAAAATCAAATAGTTGTCCCCTCTTCCCTGCTTTCATTGAATCATTGGTAGGTAAAATGGGTAAATGATATATATATATATATATATATATATATATATATCCAAGGGCTCCTAAATGTGGCTTTATTGACAATGGTGGCTTCCTGTTGGTTGAACCCCAGTCCATGATGACTACAAATGACCATCCTCCACAATTGCCCCTTCTCTTTATGTCTTTAGGAATTGTCACAACCATTTGCCTACCAACACCTTGTTCCTGCTAATCAAGTTTCCAATACCTTTTCTCCCCTACTCAATCCTCTTGCCAACCCAACTTACGTGCCACCAACTGAACATTGTCCAGCTGATCAGAACCTGCCCTCTTCAATCCTTCAACTTTAGAAGCCACTCCACTCCCCTCAATTGCTATCACTACTTTCAACTTAAGCATTGGAGGAGTGCTCCTCTCTTCAGTGTAGGGTTGCTACCCAGGTTTTCCCAGCATCAGGTTTGCTAGGGAAGGAGTTCTCCGTCTATGAAAGCCCCTTCCCCATCCTCTTCCTCTTTTGCCATTCACTCATCCAGTTTGTGGGTGATTATCTTTTCTTCATAGACAATGATAGCTTCGGCTTGGATTCAGTAATTGCATTTGTTCAAAGTTTCTGTTTTGTCTCATGCTTGAGTATTAACCTCCATAAGTGCTAGTTAGTTGGCGTAAATATCCAAACAGAGGTCGTCTTGCCGCTTTAATGCTATTGATGTTTTTGTGGCTTCTTGGCTGTAATCCAATCTTGGCACATCTCCTTGTGTTAGGCCAACATCTATGGCATTTTGGGATCCATTGATCAACATAATCTCATGGAGGATTAAGGGTGGAGGAAAAGCTACCTCTTTCTTGGAGGGTATATTATTCTTTATTCTACTAAAGTCATCCTAAATGCCATTTCAACCTATTTTATGAACCTTTCTTGGCCTAGCCAAAATACAACATTCATGGAGTAGAGATGCATTCTTTTCTTCTGGAAGCATGAAGATGCATTCAGATCCTGCAACCTTGTTTGTTGGGACAAATCAAGATGGAGCTACAACATAGTGGTCTTAGCAGGGTTGAACCTATGGCAGAGGAATAGAGAAATGGTTGGAAATTGCTGTGAGGATTTATTAATGAAAGGGAGTCTTTTGCCGGCTTGGGTTATTAGAAGTCACCATGGTCCTTAGTTGTATCTCCATAGAAGTTTATTCATTCTTATCAGTGGGTCAATCACCATATCTGAGCGTTACTTGGTAATGGTACAAGTGTCAGATTATGGGGGGATGCTTCGAGCTACCCATTGCTACTCTGTCAGATATTTCCCTCCTCATATTCACTTTCATGCCTGCACAATGCTATGGTCATCGACTTTTGTTAGGTCTTCGATCCACTATCAAAGCGATGCTCAGAATATGGAATACACATTTTATAAAAGATGTGCCTGATCATTTACAGGATAATGTTGGTATGCATCTAAAATTCCTTCCCATGGCTTGTTCTGTAGAATCTTCAGATTGGCTTCTTTGGTCATGGTATCCATTGGGCAGGTTCTCCATACTTTCCTTCTTCCATGCTATGTCATCCTCCGCATCTGATGTTCCTTTCCCCTTTGGAACATTCATATGGTCCACCAATGTCCCTCTCAAACTCAAGACACTTGGGTGGCTTGTTGGTCTTCACAAGATTAATTGTGTGGTCAGTCTTCAAGGTCACTTTCTTGACTGGGCTTTGTTTCCCTCATGTTGCTTTCTTTGTAGAGCCAGTGATGAGTCTTCACAACACTTAGTTCAAGAGTGCTGGTTCACAAGCGATGTTTACGCTTAGTGGGTTCAATAGTTTATGCATTGGTGGATTCTGGATGGTTCTGCTTTCTTTTCTATTCCTACTGTTTAGGTGGGGTGAAGTATTTGAAATGAGTTTTCTTTGCTCTATTGTGGTGTATTTGGTCAGATTGCAACAGTAGGACATTTATAGGTCAATTTTCTACCACATTCAAGTCTTTGACAGGTTAGTTTTTGCACAGTGGTTTAGTGTTGGGAAGCAGGGGTGCACTTTTGTTAGCTGGCTGTTAAAGTGGGCTAACAGTTTGGATTGCTTGTAATTGGTAATTAGATCATTCTGGTTGAGCTAATTTAGTGGGTTGGGTTAATGTGATTGAATTTGGTCGCTTGACAGGGCCTCATCAACCAAAATTGTTTTTCAAAAATTGAACCATATATACCCTAGTTCTGTGCTTCCTTTAAAAGGCCATGGAGGTTTATGTGCATTAAATTCATTCTCTTGGCTAGGCAACTTGGCAGTAGTGGAGAAGTCGACGATGAGAGGAACTGCGAGTGCAGGAGAATAGAAGTATGGAAGAGGAAGAACGACATGGAGAGATCGTGAACGAGGATGCATGGATAGAGGTAGAAATGACTTGGCCAAAAAAGTTATTGTGGGACGACGAACCTACGAAGTACGCAGAGACGATGATGTACGTGGAAGAAGACCAAGGAAGGAACAGGGAGCTGAAAGAGACGTGGATAGGGAACAGAAAAGGAAGGAAGAGGAGCGGAAATGGGAAGGGGGAGAAGGAAGAAGATTCACCGAGGCCCAAAATTTCAAGACCAGGAAACAAAGTTGCGAGTCTAGCAAAGATGCATGGATGACGAAGCTTAACAACAGTCAGGGGATGACATGGAAGGAAAAACTCATGCAGAAAGAAAAGGAGAATGAGTCGGATGGTTGGATCCTAGTCACAAAAAGGAGGAGAGGAGCAAATTACAAAAACGACAAAAAGGATACGAAGGAGATGAGAACTACTATTCAAGAGAAGACAAAACGACGTACAGTAGTAAAGGAGAGTTAAAGGAGTAAATGTCAAGTCTAGAGTTTCAAGAAGGGCGAGTGGAATTATGTGTCATTCAATACGAGATATAAACAATTCTCGCTATGCTCATCAAGAGACAATAATGAGATCATTATACAGGAACTGACTAGGGCCCGACAATACCAGATTGTGGTGACTAAAGAAACCATAAGGTGGATTAAGAAGGTGTTGGGAAAGGTGAACGAGAACATAGAGGGAAGAAGGAAAACGGAAATATACCGGGTCCAAGGCTACACTATACTCATGGAAATTTTGGCGAACGACAATGACAAATATATAAACTTAACAAAGTTGATCAGGGGACAAAGACAGAGTATAGTTATTCCAGAGGAGACTAGAACAGAAGCATGGAGAAATCTGTGGAGTGCTCTGGACATGGTAGTACAGGAGGAAGTGAAACGACAAAGTAGGGCAATGGAGAGAGGAAGAGAGAAACAAAAGATAGTTCACAGTAGGCGAATCGGGGATGAAAGAGAATATGATCAAAAAGGGGTGTGGACAAGAACCCAAGAGGGACAACGGAGGCTGAAGAGAGTGCAGGAAGAAAAGCGCAGACAGCAGAAGGTCGGAGAAAAGTTTGTATGGTCAGAGGAAGTGACGAAGTTTCTGATAATAAGAACATCAGACGAGACTCCATGGAGAACGGTAGAAAAGTCGATACGCCAGATCTTGAAATGGGAGATCCCGATTCGCCGGCTGGATACAGCTAGAGGAATCATATTTTGTCACGAAAAGGATGACATTAAAGCAATAAGAAAGGCGAAGTATTAGACTCGCATAGGTGGATTTTACTTTGAAGAGTGGAGCGAAGGCCTGGTGGCTCTGGGTGGACAAGTTGCTTGCCGAAACTCCTGGATGGTGGTAGAAGGGATTCGTTTGCAAGACTGGAACATGCAGACCTTCAAGAAAATTGGGAAGGCATGCGGGGGCTGCTGGAAATTGCAAACATCACAAGAACTGGCGCGTCTATGGAGGTGGCGATTCTAAGACTAAGAGGGCACGAATCTGGATTCTTGCCGAAGGAATTCGACATCTACGATGAAACAGGAGTGCAGGAGCTAAAATTAATGGAGATTGAGAGGAATTGGGGCCTAGAGATCAAAGAGCTCCGTCTTTAGATTTTGGAAAACTTCGCTGGAAACCACATGGATGAGATTACAGAAGCCGGCGGCTGGAGGACGGGTGGTGATCGGAGCTCCGACATCGAGGTGCAGAGTTTTGACGAGGAAGGATTAGAAGCTACGATCGAGGGTGGCGTAGCCTCAGAGGATGACAGGATGTCAGGCGGCGGGACACATGGCGTCCAAAGATTTTTGAATTATGAAGGTAGAGAGGAAGGAAGATCGGAGGAAAGAACGACCGAGGAAGAGGGAGCAGGTCTTATCAAGTGGGATGGACACGCTAAATGGGCCAAAACAAGTTGGAAAAGGGTCCAAGAGAAGGGGCTACACAAACGGGTCGGAGTCGACCAAGCCCAGAAGCCGATAAACATAGCGGGGCCCATGGACTTAAAAAGTGACACAGATATGTTCAAAAAAGGGCCCGAGCGGAAAGCGGAGGGGACTAGTTATAAAAGGTTGGACCGTGCTGACCTAAAGGTCTACAGGAGGAATAAAATACAGCAAAGAAAGAGGTTCGGGGCCCAAGCTTGGTGGGAGTTACAGGCGGAAGAGAGTGATTCGGAAGACACACTGGACTTGAAAGAACAGAAATATCTCATGCAAACAGACTCTGAAAGGGTGGAAGAAACACAACAAGAAGAGAGGATTCCACAGCAGAGGAGGAACCAGTTTCAGAAGAAGATGAAGGGCGACACCAGGTATATAACCCTTTCTATGCCCCCACCCTCTCTCTATACAATAGCGAAACTGACAATTCTGGACCAAAAGGAAATCTTGCGGGGGGAGGGGGGGGGGAACAGATATAAGGAAAAAGAGGCCCCGGAAGGGAGGCGGGAAAATAACAGTATGATAGAAGGGGAAAATCAAATGATGAGAGGAGATGAGGCAAGTAGGAGAGAGCAGCAGGTCCAAGACATGGAGATTGAATGAGTTCAGAGGTTCTTGGACTTGTTGAATTCTCAGCTAGTTGAGGTGCAGTAAGGTAGAGGCTCCTGGGGTTTGTGCGCGTCCATGAAGATTCTCAGTTGGAATGTCAGAGGCTGCGGTTCTCCAAGAAAGCGTCTTCTAATAAGGAAGACGATCATTGCAGCCAAAGCGGATCTGATCACGATCCAAGAGACTAAGAAACACAAGATAACAGACGACTTGGTAGTAGAAATCTGGAAGCGGAGGTATGCGGGGTGGGTGGACAAACCAGCGAATGGCTTAGCTGGAGGAATTCTCATTATGTGGGATACTAGAATGTTTTCAGTTCATGAGAAGTGGGAAGGAAATACACTCCTTGACTATCCAGTTCCAAGGAGATGATGGAAAGTTGAACTGGTTTACGGCAGCGTATGGCCCATGTGACAAAGAGGGTAGGGAAGAATGCCTCATCGAATTGGCTGCTATTTCAGCCATGATTCAAGGTCCCTGGTGTATTGGGGGGGATTTCAACATGATCAGGCAGGCGGAGGAGAAAAGAAGAAGCTCTAAATATACGTTCAGTATGAACCAGTTTGACAATTGGATCCATGACATGAACCTGCAGGAACCAGTCCTAAAGAATTTGAAGTATACCTGGAGCAATGAGAGAATGAACCCTGTCATGTCCAAGATTGACAAATTTCTGTACAATGATGAGTGGGGTATGCTCTTTAATCAACAAAGAGTATGGGGATTGCAGAGAACAACATCTGACCACTGGCCAATAGTGTTGGATACTGAAGAAGTCAAATGGGGGCCAACTCCTTTCAGATTTGAGAACTCTTGGTTAAATCAGAAAGATTTTCAAGAATTGATAAAAAAGGAATGGAATGCAGATAGGAGCATGGGATGGGCAGGATACAAAATGATGATGAAGTTGAAGAATCTGAAAGAAGTTTTGCGATCATGGGATAAGGGTAAGGAGATAGAGGAAATATCTAGGAGGAATGTTCTAATAGAAGCTTTGAGGAAAACTGACTGGAGGTTAGAGAATGAAGATGGAGAGGACATTATGGAGGAAAGGAAAAAGTTATTAGAGGAGATATATTCAGTTGAATATAAATTAGAAAGGAAAAACAGACAGAGGGCTAAAATAAGGTGGGCCAAAGAGGGGGATGTCAACTCAAAATACTTTCACGGGATTTTGACCCTAAGGAAGGCGAGGGCTACTATCAGCAGAATGGAGGATAAGGAAGGAAAGCTGCTGGAAAGAGGGGAGGAGATTCAAAATATCATTTTAGAATACTTTGAGGACATATTCAAGGAGAAATCTGATAGGAAGTGGGGAATAGAAGGATTACAATGGCAAACAATTCCAGAAGAAGATAGGAGATGGCTGGAAAGAGACTTTGAAGAAGAAGAAATAAGGAATTCAGTGTTCAGCTGTGATGGAAGCAAGGCCCCAGGTTCGGATGGATTCACAATGGCTTTCTTCCAAAAAAATTGGGACACGGTGAAGCAAGATGTGATTAATTGTCTCCAAGAGTTTCACAGAGATGGCATAATTAATAGGAAGGTGAATGAGACATACATGTCTTATTCCAAAGAAGCACAATTCTATGAGAGTCGAGGATTTTAGGCCAATAAGCCTCACCACAAGCATATACAAGATCATCACAATGACTCTTGCCAACCGATTGAGAGGGGTTCTCCACAAAACGGTAAGTGAAAATCAGATGGCTTTCATTCAAAACAGGCAAATAATGG
Organism: Tinospora cordifolia; assembly: GCA_030144865.1. Classification (NCBI taxonomy): domain Eukaryota; kingdom Viridiplantae; phylum Streptophyta; class Magnoliopsida; order Ranunculales; family Menispermaceae; genus Tinospora; species Tinospora cordifolia. The sequence goes on along the minus strand of JAJIYU010000179.1, from coordinate 50,797 downwards.
ATGCAATAATGATAGCCGATGAAGTAGTGGAGGACTATAGAAGTAGTGGTAAGGAAGGATTGGTGATGAAGGTGGATTTTGCTAAGGCATATGACTCCGTAAGATGGAGCTTCTTAGATTTCGTCCTCAAAAAGAAAGGCTTTGGCGAAAAGTGGAGAGGATGGATCAAAGGATGTCTAAAAATAGTGAACTACTCAATATTTATAAATGGGAGACCTAGGGGAAAATTTAATGGATATAGAGGCCTTAGACAAGGAGATCCTCTATCGCCCTTCCTCTATACCTTAGTGGCAGATACAATGTCCAGAATTCTGATCAAAGCAATGGATAGTGGAAGAATGGAAGGTATGAGAGTGGGAAATGATAGATTCCAGATCACCCATCTTCTATTTGTGGATGACTGCATCATATTCATGAAGAATAGTGAAAAAGAAGTCAAGGTGGTCAAGGATGCTTTATGTACTTTCAGCCTTGTTTCAGGATTGGAAATAAATGGAAGGAAGAGTCAATTTCTAGGCATCAATATGGACAAGGAGGTGGTGGAAAGGGAGGCCCAAACTTTTAGAGGTTTCAGTTGGAGAATGACCTATACATTATTTGGGAGTTCCCCTAGGGGGAAATCCCAACAAAATTGAATTTTGGAGTAACATGGTCCAAAAAATCAAGAATAGGGCAGCCGGGTGGAAGAGAAGTCTTCTATCGAGAGGAGGAAGACTGCTTCTGTTGAGAACAGTCCTAGAAGCCATTCCTCCTTACTTCGTATCAGTTTTTAAGATGCCAAAAACAGTGACCAAAATCATTGAAAGTCATATGAGGTCTTTCCTTTGGAAGAAGGAGGATGAGGACAAGAGCCAAAATTTAGTGAACTGGGAGCAAGTTTGCAAAGATATTCAGCAAAGGGGTTTAGGAGATGACTATTTGGGAACGGTCTAATGTTCTTTTTGCGTCTTGGGTCTCTTGTAATAAAATAGGAAAAGGATATACTTTTGGGGAGTGGCTATGTCAAGGAGCAAAAATCTTGCATAGTCTGTACTTTTGATGTATTTAGAGCTTTGATATCTCATCAGGCTCTCTTTTATTATCAATATAATAGTTTCTCTTCAAAAAAAAAAAAAAAAAATCATTCTCTTGGCTCATATATGTTGACGTCAAGAGTTGGTGGTTGGCTCTAACTGAAGATGTGGTCTCCAGTGTTGCTTTTGTTCTTTGGTTTCTACTGTTTGATCCTTCATTCATGGGAATGCTATGCTAATTTTTTCATTCGTGCAAGTTCTGTTGATGTCATAACTTAATGATACTTTGGCACTTACTGCGCTAACGTTGGCTTAAATTGTGCAGAAATGGAAATTTTCTTTTTGCCATTTTGCAGCTTCAAGTTCTGTCTTTGGAAGTCTTAAGGGAGGCAGTGTATCCTCGAATTGATAGGGCTTATATTGACAAAAACAATCATGCTTATTTGTTCATTTGTGTCAAGATGGTAATGTACATTACTGTTTTTATTAGTTGTTTGCTGTTCCTTGCTTGGCTTCCTTAACAACAGTTCAGATTTGGAAATCTTAGCAACTTGCAATTTTTATGTGAAAATGGAAGAGTGCACAAATTTGCAAATAGCATCTGTTGGCCTGCATTTATGTTACATGAGTGTCATCAGTGGAGGAATTGTTTCTTGCCTAATTCTGATTCTAGAAGAGAGAGTCTGGCAAAGTCACTCTCCATGGAGCCTGCTGTTTCATTTGAGGCTAATTGTGTTTATTTTAAGCATTGGGGTGATTATGCTGTCAAACTGAGCAGAGTACTTTGTTCCTTCCTTCTAGCACATGAAGATATTAAATTTCATGGTGTCCAAGCATCAATTGGTCGAAGTGCTGTGACAGTATCACCAACATATTGGGAACTTTCTATCAAATGGATCATGAAGGTTCTTTTTACTGTGTTCCCTTGTATTAAGGCTTGTTCTGGTCAGAATGAACTTCCATATTATTTGAGGTACCGGCTACTGTTTTTTTTTTTTTTTTTTTTAAATTTTTTTTAAATTTTATGAAATAAATGAGAAATTATTTAGAGTTAGGTGGTAAGCCTTGTGAGGTGAGGCGGACCTAGAAGAGACTTAGGCGGACCATAAAATAATTATTTAGAGGTCTTTAAATAAATAAATAATTATTTATTGGTTCTTCACTAACACACACACACTCTCTCTCTCTCTCTCTCTCTCTTTATCTCTATGTTACTTGTTTTAACATATTATATAATTTTTATTAATATAGGATTTAAAATAAATTTGTTTCAAGCCCCTCTAAAAAATATGAATTACGACTACCTTTCTAGAATGCCTAGGCCACCGCCTAGGCGGTCAAGGGGGCTAGGCCTCTAGGCGTTGCCTAGGCAAGACCTAGGCGACATTTTGACCACTGATTTCACTATATCATATTTGTTTGCTTAACTGGAATTAATTTCTATCGTTAGTTAAAATTTTAGTACCCTTAATTGGAACTTTCTTAGTGGCTTCATCTTGTGCACTGCATAGACACAACTTTATTATTATTATTCTTTAAAATTATTATGCAAGACACAAGAATTTAATTTGTATTTGTAGACATTCAGCACTGAGCAGCCAAGAAGAAATTCAGCTTGACCACACCTGAACTCGCATTAAAATAGTCTGGTTGCAATTTCAATATGGGTTTATCCACCCATTTTATTTCTATAATCCTATAACTAAGCAATACAGCATATTACCAACATAATTTTATAAGTATTCATTACTTTAGTCCTGCCTCAACTCATCACCTGATCACCATCCTATTTTTAAAAAATGTTGATCCGTAAGTCAATAGAAAGAAGACTAAGGATGAGAATGTGAATTGTCTCCAAGGATAAGATGTTGCACCATATAGATACTTATGTGCTGTATTATTTTACTGGTTATTAGGCATCCATTGATCATAGAAATATTCACTGCAAGTAAGTATACCAGAAAAAATAGACCTAAAACAATATTGATTTAATTGCCTGTAATATAATTACATGTAAAAGTTAAGATTATGGAGACATAGCTACCTAACATACCTGTAATATAATTAGACTGAACCCTTGATAGAGTAAAGTGGAAGAGCTGGAATCTGCAGCCTAAGCTCGTATAGTTGGGAAAAGGCTCTCTTGCAAGGTGTTGAGTTAAAGAGGTTTATCATGTACCAAAGATTTACGTGAATTGTAATCTTAACCTTAGGTAGACTTAGAATCTTAACCTTGGATAGACTTAGAATCTCAACCAATTCCAGGAAAAAGCTTAAAGCCTCAAAAGATTATACTAGTATAGGCCCATTTGACTCCCTTCCATTTAATCCTGCTTAACTTCTCAAAGTCATCCATTGATGTGTGATTTGTAATAAATAAAGCAACCAGATTGCATTAGTCCTACACTTCAACCCATTAAAAGAGATCCCGCTCAGTTTTGCAGATCTCTCAATTAAGGTGTTATATATAAGGGCTTGTAATTTTAGTGCCTAAAGAAATCTGGTAGATTAGAAGGTGAAAAACAATGTAATAGTTATTTATGAATCATATTGTCAATTGTGGAGGCTGAAATTCTGGCATGCACATATGAGTTGTGTTGTGCAAAATAAAAAAAAAAGATGCCCTCACCAAAAGAAACTAGGAAAAATAGAAACGTGCAATAGTCAGTTATGCATGTTATTTTTTCTTTTTAAAAGAAACAATGATTCATTTATACGATAAGAATGCTACAAACATGATTAGGATATCGCCTATCCATCTACAAATACAATAGCGGAAGCCAACCTTGCCCTACCCATCCCGCGCCCCGTGCCCCCCCCCCCCCCCCCCCCCCCCCCCCCCCCCCCCCCCCCCCCCCCCCCCCCCCCCCCCCCACACACACACACACACACACACACACATCCAATCTGAAATGAGATACCCCAAAGATAAGAGACTATTGCTTATCCAAAAGGACGCTAACGACAAAAACTCTTCCTAAATCTGAGTAGGTGGGAGGTCCTTCTCCTCGAAGATGTTATTTTTTCAAAAGAAACCAGTATAAATATATTGTATTTTAATATGATAACATATTGGTAAAAATGCAACTAAAAAGATGTTACAGCAGAATATCAATCGAATCATGATTTTGTTGGGAAAAAATTATGACAGCCTAGCAAAGATATCTTTACCACTTTCTAAATTGTCTTCAATAAGTGTCTTAGCTTATTTCATTGTGTATTTCACCCCTTAGACTTTCATTGTTTTGAATTTGCAGGGTAAGGCCTGTGGTCTTCAATGCATTAGTGTCTTTCATAAACATGTAGTTTCTTTTCAATATTTACATAGTAGCATGCACCATTGTTGTCAAGGCTACACCCAGGGCATGTGCAAGTACATCAGCTAGGCTACATATAAGGCAAATGGTAGGTCTCTATTTTGTCCTTCAAAAATTTAATGAGGCCAGTCTGAATACAAAAACTGTATGGTTCTTGTCTCTTCATATTACTTCATACATGATTGTATACTTCAAGTATTGAGGCAACTTTCAGTTCGTGTGATTTATTCTTATATTCGTTATGCAAGTTATCTTTTATGTTTTTCCTATTTTCAATTGTAATTTTCTATTTTGTTATTGCCACATAGCTGCAAACTCTATTTCTCAGTGTACTCATGTATACTTTTAAATATCATTATACATGTTATTTTGTTTCTATTTAAAAAAATATTGCTGCAGTACTTTTTTTTTTTTTTTCCTTAAGTATTCCTCCGTCACAACTTTTGACTTTGTTATATTGTAACCATTCTACTTCCACCAACTTATCTTTAAATAATGATTCATCAATGTGTCTACCAGTTCATATATCAGAAAAGGAAAACTATTAATTTGCAAATCCTTTTTCCATTCTCAAGTCTTACATGTCAAATTGATTATTCTGCAGGATCCTTGTCACTACTTTGCAGCATTACATTCTCTATGCATTCAGAAAGGTTCTTGTTTCTCTTCCATCATTGCTGCAAGTTTGTCGAGAAGAAGGAATATGGGACCTCATTTTCTCAGAGAATTTCTTCTATTTTGAACAACACTCGGAAGGCATTTCAGAAAATTTGAGCTCTGATGCTAAGAGTATCTCCAATAAATTTGAAATGAGTTCTGATTCTAACTTTGCTGGTAATCAGTTAAAGGCTAATGAAGTTGAAATTCTTCAAATTGAAATAATTTCATTTGTGGAGTTTGCTGCCACATTCAATGGTAGCACCCATAACCTGGTATGCACTTCTTTCTCCTCTTTTTTTTTTTTTTTTTTTTTTTAACACTTGTTTAGATGAAGCTCATAGAGTTTGTATTCTTTCCCTTCCATTGTCCAACCAAATATAGCCTCCAAACATGGTTGTTAGAATGTCCAATTCAAACCTATAAATCTTGATATTTGTGATTTGATTCAAAGGAAATTGATTTGAATCATTAGCATGAATACTAATGCTGCAAAGTCTAATAATAAATTATAAATCCCTGAAGTAATAGAACAACATGTAACATGATACGAGATTTGAAATCTTATGATTCAAGTGATTCATAAGAATCTTACCAAAGAATTTTTGAAAAATGTCTTAGACTTAAAAGCAATTTTTCTGACAAGTAACAAAAGTGCTGTATTTGTTATAAATAAGAAAACAACAAAACAACACCCAAACAATGAAAAAAAAGTAAAAGCAACAACACAATCACAACCACCAAAATACCTACAAAAGCCATGGTGGGTATGCAGCGTATGCTAAGTACCTCACAGACCCCTCTACATACGACCCGTCCAACATCTAATCCGATTGGATAAAGAAAAAACCCTACGCTAAGTTCTAAGTGAGCTATCCAATTATAAATAAGGAAACAACAATCAGACATGCACCTGAACGAGGAAAACAAAAATAGAAAAAGCAAAATACAATCATGACCACCAAAATACCTCCAAAAACCATGGAGAGTATGCTAACTGCCTTACTAACCCCTAAATACACCCCATCTAACATCTTTGAATAAAATGTGCAGATGATAGGAAAGATGAATAAGCAAATCAAACTTTGGAAATCTAGAAGATGGAGCATTGTGTTCATTGAAGAATGTTCTCATCCAAGAGTATATCAAATAGAAATTGATGAAGAAACTGGGAGGTGGCTTCGGCAAATTCTTATGGAGGCAATTAAAGCGGTGAGAATTCGGAGGAGTAGGGGGTTCGTCTTGGTGATCGAAACTTTCACTAATAAGACGGGTAGCTTTATGAGAATGATTAAGATTGAGAAGGGGAAACAGAGAATGATATTTGCTCCAGAGGAAGGTAGAAACCAGAATTGGGAAGGGCTGATGAAGGATTTGGATGGTTTTTTCCATTCAACATGAGACATAGGCAGGAAAACTGGTGCAAGTGCACTCAGTTGACGAACCACAGATAAGATTGGTAATGTTAGGGAAGCAAGTCGAAGAGAAGCTTATGCTTGCAAGTGAAATTGGAACATAGTAAGAGGTCATAGACTACCCACTCACAACACTAGGAGATTCGTCCCAAAGGAACAATCCAAAAGCAAGTTTGAACATAAAGAGGAATTGGTTGGTTTCTTGCGGTTCACAGATTGGGCGAATTGGACAATATAGAAGAGGAGATTTTGAAGAGCTGAAATTCGATTGCAGGCCAATACCAATTTGCAGTGACAGGGCCTTATGCAAGTGTCCCATTGAGATGGTGTGAGATGTTCAGAAAAAAGGGAAAATGAAAACTGAACTGAATTACGGTGTTAGAGAATGGGAGAAAGAGATGCAGTGGTACAACAAGGTGTTCTGTTGCCGTTATGAGTGGATTGGAATTGAAGGAATTCCCATAGAGGAGTGGACGAAGGACACTTTTGAGGAAATCGCTGGTAAATGTGGAGGGCTGTTAGAAATAGATATGCAATCTGTCGAAGGCTCTACGTATGAAATGACTTGTATGAAGGCGATGGGGTGGACAGGTGGTTTCTTGCCAAAAGTAATTGTGAACCAGAAGGGGGAAGGGGTTTTTCCCGTTAGACTTTTCTAGGGTTAGTACAAAAAGTGACATTCACGCGAGAGTCAACATGATGAGGTGCGAGTAGGCGAAATCGCAAGAAAGGGGGAGGATGAAGAAATGGTGTATTTAGCAAGGAATGAAAATTCGATTTTGCCCCAAACTTCGACCTTTAAAAATTAGAATTAATTCGAAGAGTTCGAGAAATTCGAAAGAATTTTTGTAAAAATTTACCAAGTTAGACAAATTCAAAAAAGTACTATGTAAGTGTTAAAATATGAACAATTTTTATTAAAAATACCAAAAACAAACATAATAAATATATTTTACATATAAAAGTATACATGTAATGGTTTTGAACATGTATTTTAACAGTAGCAAAGTTTTATGCACATCACATGTGTTAACTTAAAACTGTTAGAGAAAAGAAAGAAACAAAAAAAATTTATTGTCAAACCTTAATGGTCTTGCAAACATAAACCTTGGTTTTCCTTTCTCTTTCTTTTCTCGATGTCTCTTCTTTTAGGTTTTTAGCTTATTTTTCTCTTATTACTCTTCTCTCTATCGTCTCTTCTTCCAAGTTATAGTTTGTTCTTCCTTCTCTCTGTGCACCACATAAATTCTTTCATTAAAAATGCTCTTTTTCACAGCTTTTATACAATTTTTTCTACAAAAATCTTCCAAACTTCAATTTTAAGTGAACTTTGTTGATTTTTCGAAGATTTCAACGAAGTTTTGTAATTTTATAATTACAGGCGAACTTCGTTTCGATTGTCCAAATTACCTAATTAATTCGGCTAATTTCGACAAACTTCGTCTAATTTTCATACCATGGTATTTAGCCATCGGAAGCAAGGGGAATTAGTGCTAGAGGAAATTGTCAGCAAACGTCGGAAGTATATGCCAAGTGTCAAACCTGCACCATGTAATAGTGTCAGAATGAAGGATGGTAGGCGTAGCGACAAAGGAATGGATGTACGATAGAGTGGCGGGGATAGATGGTGAAATCAAAATCGATAGACCGACGCGACAGGCCAATGCAAACAACGGGGAACTGTAGCAGGATGAACCAACGAACCAGGGAACGAAAGCGTAGCACCAGGTTACCATAAATGGCAAAGAAGGGATGGGGGTCAGTGCAGGTGACAACGTCTTTAAATAGACAATATTTAACGTTATAGGGAGTAGCAATGATGGGTCGGGGAAAATGGAAGCTGCAAGCAAGATCAGGGCCCATGAGTAGGAAGCCAAACGGGACAGAGAGAACAGATATGAGGGGGAAGCGTTGGCCCAAGAGAATTGGGATGCCCATGATGGAATGCAATTGGTCCAACAAGGCAAGGGAGGAATTGGGCTCTTGGTATCTTTAGAAAGTAGGGCCCACTATGGTAAGGCAGGAATTGAAGCAAAAGCCATGAGATTTGTAAGGAGTTGCCAATAGGAGAAGGGGAAGACAATTACAGTACGTTCCAAATGTATTCAGTTAGACAGAAGCAAGAGGTTCACTTCCAACAAGTAGCACAAGATGATCCGTTAGGAAAGACAAAGAATTGTGCTAGCAAAATTGAAAGGCAGAAGTCATCAATAGTATTAAGAGGAAGTATGGGAGAAGATGTGGGGTTTCAGAGGAAAATAAGCTAGAATCCCGCGAGGTTGATTCCTCAAGCTATTGTTGCATACATCGGACGCTCAAGAGCTGTTGGACGGTGACGACATGGACAGTGACACAGATTGTCAAGGGGAAAAAAATGAAAAGGGAGTCCCATGCTGATGAAGGAGACGTTTTCGAAGGATTGAGCAGTTTTATCAGTCAACCTTATTCGCCTACTATATCACCCTCTGTTGTTCTCAATTTAGAGGTGGGAGTGAATAGCCAGAACAACCCAAGTTTGGGAGATTTCAAGAGGTCGGGCGAGTTCCTAGGGAGAGATGAAGTGGAGAAAGTTTTGAAGAAGATTAATGAACTGCTGATCAAATTAGAGAGAGGGATAGAGAAGAAAGGGGAAGCAGCAAGGTTTTGGCAAATGGTAGCTAAAGTTGCTTGGGATTTTGGGTGATGCTAGTTTTAATGAAGATTCTGTCTTGGAATATTTGCGGGTGTGAGTCTAGAGGTAAAAGAAGAATAATAAAATGAATTATTGGTAAAAGCAATCCTGATGTTGTGATTCTCCAAGAAGTGAAGAAGAGCAAGGTGGGAAGGGACGTGATATGGGATCTGTGGCAGTGAAGGTTCAAAGATTGGGCATACACGCCAGCAGCTGGGATGTAAGGTGAATTGCTAGTGGCTTGGGAAACTAGAAGGTGCGTAGTGATAGAGGAGTTGATAGGGCAGTTTAATGTCTCTGTTAAAGTAAAGTAGTTAGGTCGGGCAGGGTTGTGTATAACAAGGGTTTACGATCCATGTGGTAGAAACGGTTGTGATCTCTTTTGGGATGAGTTGGGGGCTTTGAGTGCCTTATGTGGAGATAGATGGTACGTGACGGGGGACTTTAATATGGCTCAATATGCCTTGGAAAAAGATATTTGGTGTCTTACTCAAAATATGAAGGATTTTGATTGTTTGATTATGGAGCTGGGTCTTCACGATCCTCCTCTTTCCAATTGTTCATACACATGGTCTAATTTTTAGAGGGATCCAATTTGTTGCAGACTTGATAGGTTCTTATTTAGAGATGGATGGGCTGAATTATGCCCATATTGCCAATAGGAGGTGGGAGGTCGTTTTGTGTATGATCATTGGCCTATATCCCTTAGCACATCTAAACCTTGGTGGGTCCGAGGCCAAAAAGATTTGATGGGAGGTTTGTATTTCATTTGGACTTTGAGGGAAAGATTAAGGATTGGTGGATTTCACATGCAGCGGGGAGGTGGGAGGGATATAAGTTTATGTAGAAATTACAAGCTGTCAAGAATGCATGCTATGAATGAGGAGTAGTATCTTTGGGGGAGGAGGAAAGTAGGAGAAGAACTCTATAAAGTAGTTTTTGGGCTCTTGATCGGTTGGAGGGGGGCAGTCAGTGGGATGTGGAGAAGAGGAGGGAGAGATGGGGAAAAAAAATGAGAACTTTGGAAACTGAACAGGGAGATGGAAAGGGAAGAATGACTTAAGTCTCGTATTTAGATGGCTAAAAGATGGGGATGCAAAATCTAAGTTTTTTCATGGAATCATGAGTGGTAGGAAAGTTGCAAACACAATCGCCAAGATAGAGGGAGACAAGGGGGAAGTGATAGAGGACGAGGGACAAATAGAGGCAAACATTTTAGGACACTGTTTGAGGTTTTTGGGAAGAAGTAGAGTTAGGTTTCGGGAGTTGAAGGGCTAAATTGGAGCCCAATTGGGATGACGGAAAGTAGGAGGCTAGAAGAAACACTTTTTGAGGAGGTGAGATCATCAATTTTTGAATGTGAAAGTTCTAAGGCCCTAGGGCCCTACAACTTTTCTATGCTTTTCTTCCAGAAGTGTTGGGAAATAGTGAAAGAAGATCTAATGTTGGTGATGAAGGAGTTTCATAGTTTGGGAGTGGTTAGCAGGTGCATTAACGAGACGTATATTTGCTTGATTTCGAAGTAGAATGCAGTGAGAATGGTAAAAGACATTAGGTCTATTAGTCTCACCATAAGCTTGTACAAAATCATCGTTAATGTGTTGGCAAACAAGCAAAGGGGTAATGCGTGGAATAATCTCAGAGAATCAGTTCGTCTTTGTCAAAGGAAGACAAATCATGGATGTAGTCTTAGTAACACATGAAATAGTGGAAGACTATAAGGCCAGGAACAAGGAAGGAGTGTTGGTAAAAGTTGATTTTGAAAAGGCTTATGATATGGTCGATTAAGACTTTTTTGGTTTCGTGCTAAAAAAAGGGTTTGCAGAAAGTGGAGGGGTTAGATTTAAGGTTGCATGTGGTCTGTCTCTTACTTCATATTTATTAATGGATGACCGAAAAGTAAAATAAATGCGGGAAGAGGATTAAAACAAGGATATTCACTGTCTCAGTTTTTGTTCACTTTGCAGATGTGTTGGGCTGAATGTTGAACAAAGTTAGGGAAGCCAGAAGCTTGTGGGGTTTTGTGGTTCGGAAGGAAAGGGTTGAAGTAACGCATCTGCAGTTTGCCGATGACACTATTCTATTTTTGGAAGGGAAGGGCAAAATATAGAGTACACTTTTAGAATAGTGCAGTGATTCTATTGAACTTCGGGTTTGCGAGTTAATATGTCTAAAACATGCATTGTTGGGATAGCTACATCACAAGATTGGTTGAAAGGGGTTGCTTTGAGAATTGGTTGCCACCAAGGGGAATGGCCTTTAAAGTATCTAGGGATGCCGCTAGGAGGAAATCCAGGGTCTCAAGGATTTTAGGATCCTGTGTTAGCTAAGGTGGCGAAAAGATTGAATGGTTGGAAGTGAGTGTTTCTCTCGAAAGGAGGTAGCTTACATTAATCAAATTAGTTTTAGATGCATTGGCTATATATTATTTGTCAATTTTTAGGATATTGAAGAGAGAAGCCAAACGAATTGAGAAACTGATGCGTGATTTCCTGTGAGAAGGGATGGAAGGAGGTCATGATATGCATATAGTAGAGCGGAACCAAGTTCAGATGAGGAAGGATCTAGGAGGTCTTGGGATTGACAATTTGCTTGGAAAGAATAAAGCATTAGTGGGGAAATGACTCTGGCAGTGCCCGAGAGAGCAAGATCAGTTATGTGGAAGAGTAATCAGAAGCAGAGACAACCTTAATATCAATGGCAGAGATGTTGGCATCTAGAGGTACACAACCTATAGAATTCTATGGAAGTTTATTCATTCTCTTCGTCATTTTTATGACACCCTTATCAGATTGAAGTAGGAAAAGGCGATGCGATTCGTTTTTGGGAGGATGTGTTGTAGGGAAATGAGGCCTTATCAGTTTTGTTTCCTAGACTGTACAAGCTATCAATAGGCCGTAGCTATTTATCAGATAGTTAGCTGCATTGGATGGAGACCAATGGACAATATGAATTTTCGTTTTACGTGGACAAATGGAAGGACCAAAATGGTAATTTTCAGGCTTGACATATTCTTCTTCAATACAAAATGGGAAAAAAATTTGGAAGGAGTGAGGCAATGAGTCCTTCAGAGATTGACCTCTAATCATTGCCCAGTGCTATTGAAGATGGGTAAAATTAAATGGGGTCCCACCTTGTTCAAATTTGAAAATGTGTGGTTAGATGATAAGGAGTTTATAGGAGAGGTTCAAGGTCTAGTAGGAGAGCAATATTTTTGAAGGGTGGTGGAGGTTCCAATTTATGGGCAAACTAAAGTAGATTAAGAAGAATATTAAGGAGTGGTACGGCCAGAAAAAATCAAGAGAATATGAGGAAGACTAGTCTAGAAGAGGATCTGAAGGTGAGCCAAGAAAAAATAGCTGAAGGGGAAAGCTCTCAAGAAATTCATAATAAATGGAATCGGCTGGTAGAAGAATTAAGGAGATTGACAAGAGAAAACAAAGAATAGCTAGACAGATGGCTAACCTGAGCAGGGCAAAAGGAGAGGTGAATGCCAAATATTTCCACCAAATGCTTTCTATAAGAAATGCCAGGAAGTAGATAGAAGAATAAAAGATAACAATGAACTGCTGGAGGAAGAAAATGACATAGAGAAGCCGATCCTAAGCTATTTTAATAACCTTTACAGCAAAAAGAGAGGAAAACATTTGGTCCTGAATAGGCGATGAATGAAGCAAAGGCCGAAAAGACCCATTAATGAAGAAGTATGGGATACAATAAGAGTGTGCAACGGGGATAAAAACCCTTGAGCAGATGATTACACTATAAAGTTCTATAAAAGGAACTGGGAGTTGATAAAGGGAGACCTAATGGTTGTTGTAAGCCAATTTTTATGAGGAAGGTGTAGTTAATAAGTCTATAAATGAAGCATATATCTGCCTAATCTTGAGAAAAATAGCTAGCTAAGAAGGTAGAGGATTATTGGACCCATTAGTTTAGTGACCAGCGTTTATAAGAACGTAGCCAAACTATTGGCCAATAGGTTAAGAGAGGCGATTGAGGCGACTATTGATGAAACACAAGTGACCTTTGTCAAAGGAACACAACTTACTCAAGCCTGTGTGGTAGCACATGAGGTGGTGAAACATTATAAATTGGAAAGAAAAGGAGTAATTCTAAAGGTTGAGTTTGCTAAAGCCTGTGACTCAGTGGACTAAAAATTTCTGAATTTTGTCCTAAAGAATAAGGGATTTGAGGATAGATGAAGGAGATAAATTTAGGGCTGTTTAAAGAATTCCAATTTTTCTTTCGTCATAAATGGTGGGCCAAGGAGGAAAATGCACAACAATAGTGGTTGAGACAAGGAGACCTGCTTGCTCCTTTTTTGTACATTTTGGTGGCAGATGTGCTGAACGAGCTTGTCATAAAGGCATAGACAAAGGAAAATTGAGATGATTGGGAGTTGGGAAACAGGGGGTCTAGATATCTTACATTCAGTATGCAGATGACTGCCTGATGTTCATCATCAATGATAGAGAAAGCATTGATAATGCCATGAGAATTTTAAAAGTATTCTTAAGGCTGTTTGGACTGAAAAATAATTTCTTAATGAAAGTCAAATGACAGGAATCAATATGAAGGAGAGGGATATCAAGGACATAGCTACCATAATTGGATGGAAAGGGGACTTGGCCTATGCTTCCTTGGACTCCCATTGGGTGGGGATCTAAGCAAGGAATTAATTCGAAAGAATATTTGTAAAAATTTACCGACTTAAAAAAGTTTTAAAAAAATTATATAATTGCTAAAATATGCCCTACTTCCATTAAAAATGATAAAAACAAACATAAACAAATACGTTTTACATATAAACCCGAGAGCTGAACTAGAGCTGGGAGAGTGGTCCTCATGAAATGGTAAGGTTCAAGATTAGGTAGTTGGTCAGCAAGTAACAGGCTTGGTTTGAGAAGGACCATGTAGGAATACGAGATCTAGGCAAGCCGCCCGCTACATGTTCTCCCCTTATCCTTGAACGATAGAAGAACTACTTACCTTCTCTTAGATAGCGATTGATCGGTTCGGTTGTTGGAAGTATTCCTGATCCCATTGATAACAAGTGAGACCTAATAATTTGATTGGGACAGTTGTTGAACCATACCACATAGTTCTAGCAATTACAAAAACTGCAAAAAAGACAACGATATTATTGGAATGGGCGGTTAGCCAGTGCAAAGCAGTCTTTCATTCCCTTGTTTCATTGTGACACTCTCTCCCCATAAGCAGCCCCTGATGAATGGGGGACCAAGAAATGTAATTACAAGAGAGTTACATGAGTAATTACAATTATTATTTTTATTCTTGGCTTTGTTATAAGGGCTCAAGTTGGTTAAAGCGTTCTGCGGTTGCCAACCTCATCTTGTCCTGACCCCTAAATGAGCAGTCAATGCATTCCCGATCAAAGGTGATTTAGGGGGGCCCCCCCTAAACTAGCCCTAATTGAATGCGGATGGCCCCCCCCTTAGCCCCCCCCGCCCTAGAGGAATCCCATATACACATCTTATCCATCATTACCATCCACTTGACCTAGTTCGCTAGAGTACAGTACAAACAAGGAGCTCCCCCTACATATCAGCTTTAGGGAGCTCCCAGCTTGAGGGTGCCTTCCCTTGGTTTTCTATAGTTCCAGACATGTATTTTAACATTAACAATGCTTAAAGCACATTGCGTAGGTCAACTTAATATTGTTATAAAAAAGAAAGAAAGAAATAGAAACTTGTCATCAAGCCCTAATGATTGTGCAAACAAAAACTCTGGTTTGATTAATCATTGGCTCACTATTGCAAGCGTAAGTATATTTGATCTTTTCTATAGATTACAATGGACGAGTTGCTTTTTTAGTTCTTCTTTCAGCGCTTCTCCTTTTAGGCTCTTAGCTTATTTTTCCCTTTTTTTTTTTTTTTCCTCTCTTGTTACTTCTTCAGGCTATAGCTCGTTCTTCTTTATCTTGGATAGCCATTTGGCAGTTGTACATATCTCGTCTTCAATCTTCTTCATTTATAGTGATTTTTTTCCCTTACAATCTCTATGATTATACATAAGAATCTTTATGCATCAGATAGATTCTTTTATGAAAATGCCACTTTTTTATGACTTTTATGCATTTATTTTGTAAAAATCTTTGAAACTTCGATTTTAGATGAATTTCACCAATTTTTCTAAAGATTTCGATGAAATTTTGTAATTTTTCAATTACAGGTGAACTTTGCTTTGATTGTCCAAATTACCTAATTAATTTGGCTAATTCGACAATATTTGACTAATTTTTTTTCGAAAAGAAACTATAGAATATATTACTAATAAATAGCTACCAAATGAGGGATCATGGTAGCTATAAGGTTACATGGAGTACAAAATATTTTGCTAGTTGTCAATGCAATTCTCGAAACTATATCCTTTTCTAAGTTTTGTAGTATAGATCCAAGTACAAAACAAAATATTGGATCTTTTCCAAGTTCTAGTAACATTTTTACAAATATTGTTAAATACTCTACTGTTTCATTCCTCACATATGTTGAACCAAATAGCAAAAGTTATAATTCGCCTGTATGCGGTAGTAGTTTTGTTTTGATTATGCTCTTCCTCCTGCACTTCGTACCCCATCATCATTGGCTTTATAATGTGGCATCCCTGCTGCCACCTATTCTAGATTTCCGTCAATAAGCTGCAGCTGTTGAAAAGATGCTTTGCCGTCTCCTCGCCGCTCCTGCACAAGCGACATATGGACGGTTGCAGGTAGTGGTTAGGTAGCTTCCTTTGTATAATTGCAACAATATTTAATTTATTAAGATAAGCCATGCTAGAATCTTGGCTTTGGTTAGGACTTTTGTCTTTCAAACTAGGTGGGCTTGTTGGAAGAGAGTGGTGTTGGTCCTGTTATTATCCAGCTGTTTGGTAAAGGATTTCACTGTAAAGGTGTTGTCTTGTTCCCCCATCCGTTCAACTTTATCAGCGTTCTTTGAGGGCTGAGAGGTCTGCAGCAAGTTTATAAGATCCATGACTCCTTGGACCTAGCTCTCCCCGATATTCCTATTGATATGCACATTCCACAGCCAACTCACCCTCCTACCTTCCTTGGTATGATGTATGAACTTTGATATAGGGGCTTTATGTCTATCTAACAGTTTATAGAGAGTTGGGAAAATGCCCTTTAGGCTATCGGTTCCATACCATTTGTCTTCCCACAATAGGGCTTCTTCTCCATTGCCCACTTTCCATCACAATTGGGTTCTAAACAGTGTGTACAAGGCTGCAATAGATTTTCAAGGAGACCTCTTGCTGCATTTTTGGTTCACCCCCGCCTCGCTTCCTCTACCTTGTTGTCCATGGATGCTTTTGATTATTCGGGCCCATACCGTTCCTGGCTGGTTATACAACCTCAATACCCATTCACCCATCAAGGCCTTGTTTCTATTTATGATGTTTCCCACACCCAATCCTCCTTGTTAGACGTTACGACAGACTTGGTCCCAATTGACCAAATGTTTTCCCTTCTTCTTGCCTTGTCGCTTGCAAAGGAACAAGCACATGCTCTATTCAACTCTGCAGGCGACTCCTTTGGGCATTTTGAAGATAGATAGGAACTCTGTTGGGCTGGCTTCCAAAATAGTTTTCAGAAGTAATAGTTGACCTCCTCAGGATAGATAACGCCCTTTCCAGCCTTCTATTCTCTTTGATACTGTTTGGATCGCAGGGTACCATAAATCCGATTTGTTAGGGCTGCCTCCCAGAGGCAATCCCAAATATTTTAAGGGCCATTTCCCCACTAAGCGTTTAGATTTGTAGCTAGGCCTTCAATCTTTGTCGCTTCTATATTCATGCTCGCTAGCCGACTTTTTGTTGTGTTTATAGATAGGCTTGATATGAAGCAGAAAGTATGTAGGGCGTCCATTACCTTCTCTGTTTCCTTGTTGTCATTCTTCATGAATGACCTTCGATTCTTTGCTTTGTCACTGCCTTCTTTGTTATTCTTGTAAAAGCATCTACTACTAGCATGAACAGGAAGGGGGAGAGTGGGTCTCCTTGCCTTAGGCCTCTGTCCTCTGAACTTTCTCCTGCTAGTTGATCGTTGATGAAGATAGAGTAGGTGACTGATGTTAAGCTGACTTTGATCCACTGGCTTCATTTGTCACCAAAACCTTTTGTCTTCATTACATAATCCACAGAACCCTACCTGACCATGTCATAGGCCTTAACTAAATCAACTTTGAGGAAGATTCCCTTTTTCTTTTTTACCCTGTAGTTTTCAACTACCTCATTGGCAATTACGATAGGATCCAAGATCTGTCTGTCCTTAACAAATGCCATCTGTAACTCACTTACCGTATGCTGGAGAACATTCCTTAGTTTGTTAGCAAGGGTTTTTGATATGATTTTGTAGATACTGGTTGTCAAGGTTATTGGGCGGAAATCCGTGATCTTAATTGAGTTGTTCTTCTTGGTGCTAAGGCAGATGTATGTTTCATTGACCGTTTTATTAATGATGGCATCGTTGTAAAATTCTGCCATGTAGTCGAAGATGTACTTTTTCACTTTCTCCCACTCCTTTTGAAAGAATTCCATAGTGAAGCCGTCTGGTCTTGGAGCCTTGTCACCATCACAGTTGAAATTTGCCTCCCTAATTTCCTCTTCTTCAAACGACCTTTCTAACCAGTGACTGTCTTCCTTTGCTATCACACCAGTCTAGGCCCTCAACCCCCAAGCATTTGGTGCTTGTTTCTTTGTATATGGTTTCAAAATGGTTAACTATAGTATCCTTAATTTGGTCATCATTCTCAAGGATACGGCCACTTGCATCTTCCAGCCTGTTAATGATGGCTCTTGACTTTCTTAGGGTCAAGATTCTGTGAAAATATCTGGAGTTCAAATCCCCCTCTTTTGTGCATTGGTGGGCCCTTCTTTCCATTCTGCATTCCAGCTGTTGAATTCATTTTATAGTATCCATTCGTCTGTCCACAATTTTCGAGCTCTTATCTCCATTTTCTAGAACTTGATCCAGTGGTCGGAGGCTCTAGACTAGATTATCAAGCTGAGTCTTTTTCTGGAGTTGTTGGCTTTTGTTCCAACTTTTCAGCCTCTCCTTCAACTTTTGTAACTTCATCATACACTTGTAGCCTGCCCAACCCCTGCATGTATTATCAGCCCATTCCTTTTTCATCATTTCTTTGAACTCCGAGTGATGTGGCCATTCGTTTTCAAACCTGAAGGCAACTAGTCCTCATTTTATGTTTGTGGTGTCCAAAAGGATGGGCCAGTGATTTGAAACAATTTGCTCCAACTCCCAAACTCTTTGGTTCGAATATTTCTCCCACCAGTCAACATTGTCTAGGAATCTGTCTAGCTTGCAGAGGGTCGGGGGGTCCTATCATTGCTTTAGGTATTCTTCATGTCTGACTCCTTCAGAGACAAATCTTGAATCCAATCTGTGAATAGGTTCATCTGCGTTGTGGTGTACTCGTTGTGGATCTTTTCCCAATCGTTTCTCATTATGTTGAAGTCACCTCCTATGAACCACAATCCTTGGCTAAAAGCCGAGATAGCAACCAATTCTATGAGGAATTCTTCCTGATCTTGACTATCACAAGGCCCATAAACAACAGAGAACCACCATTCTTGATTAGCTTCGCCCTTCATTTTCACTATTAGAGAGAACTTGCCTTCCACTTTCTCTAACATAATCATTCTCCGAGAGTTCGACATAATTAGGATTCCCCCCGCCATGCCTTCCGCTGGCAAATCAACCCCGTCGACAAAGGAATGTTTCCACCAACCTATCACCGTGAGTTTTCCAATGCTTCTACATTTTCGTTCTTGGAGGACAATTATGTCTGCTTTCAAGGCTCAGATGGTGTTCTTGATAGCAATTGATTTCAAAGCGTTTCCTACACCTCAAATGTTCTAGCTTAGAATCTTTGTAATTACTGAGGGTACTCCTCTATCCCAGGAAGACCTCATATGATCTCTATCAGTTGAGTGTTTATTGATAGCAGGAAGTTTTGAACTCTTTCAGTCTCTTTCTCCTACGTAGCCTCAATGTCCTACTGTTGGTTCACCCATATTAGCTGGTTTTCTCTTTCCCGATCTTGTTGGTTACCTTCTTTTGGTTGTGACTGTGCGCCTTGCTAAGGTCGATGGAGTGGAGATAGGACCTTGCCTTTCGTGTACGCCTTGCTAAGGTCGATGGAGTGGAGATAGGACCTGGCCTTTCGTGTTTTGCATTGTGGTTTGTTGTGTTGGTCCTATGAAAAAAAAATAGGAACAAAAAAAAAAAAAAAGAGGGCGTACCTTGTTTAGCATACCATCTTCAAGTTGTTGCTGATTGCCGCTCTTAATTGAATCCCTCTCTGATCCAGCGTCGCTTGGGAGAGGAGTTTCTGGGACCCGATCCTAATCAGTGTCGATATTAGTAACAGGTTCCAGTTCACCCTTTGAGGTCATTATTTGTAGTTGGAGTCGCTCTTCCCATCGTGCCAGAGTCCCCAGATGACCTCGACGTGCCTGCTTGTATTGCCTATTGTACACTTGAAGCTCCTTGGGTTTGGTGGTTGGTTAACTGTCATTTTCTGGGCCTTCAGTGTCCTTGGGCTTGTCCATCTCTCCCTCATATCCTATTTCATCAGCTTGCTAATGGCCCATCTTTTCTATTCTTTTGTGGGTCCATATCTTGGCCAGTTGAGGACTATTAGAAGTCCATGGGAGGGCCTCCTCTTCAATCGATTGTGGGTCCTTATCTTGGCCATAACTTCATGTCTTATAGACCTCTCTATCATTGTCCATGAGGTGTTGTTTGATGTTCTGATGATTAAAAACCATGGAACTCTTCAGGCCCCGTAGTTGTCTCTCCTAGCTCGGTGTCACATTTGTGTCGGTTTGTTGGTGTTGGCCCTATCTTGGCCTGTTCGAATTCTTCTTCGTCCTCGGTCTCCTTCCTCGTGATTCTGTCCAGCTTGGTCTCCACTCACCCTTACTTCTTTGTCCTCCTGTTTGTTCTTCATGGTCATCATCTTGGTTCTATACCCCGACGTCTCTTGTGACACTCTATCCAAGGTTTTTTGCAGGTGTCGCCATGCCTTCGTGGTTCTTTCTTCTAGCACTATCACACTTCGGTGTTGGCCGTTCACCAATTTTTGAGCTTCAGATAGTGACCATTTTCGTTCACCATGACTTCCATGAGCGTTGTGTATCCTCTTCCTCGAAAGGTTCCTATTGTGCCTTGTCTTCTTGCTTCTCCATCAATGACTTTTCCTCAGCTCTACTTTTAACCATATGATCATGTCTCTACAGATAGCAATATAGTATGTTCTCGTTTTTGTCACTTCCTGTATTAATGCCTCACTGTAGTCCTTCGCATGGTAGATGGAGAAGTATTTAAATCTCATGGGAAAAGATAAGTATCGCTACTCCCCATTTACTGTAGTTCGGACCTTGGTTTTATTATGTTGACTGCTTTTAATCCATGCTTTCCTTTGTCGTCGTTGGCTCCTACCGTCCACCGGCATCTGTTGCCTTGCTTGCCAGTTTCTTCTGTTGTCGTTGCCTCACCGTTATCCATCCCTGTTCTTCGTCCTTGGAGAGTCCTGTTTATAACACTTGTCTCCATGATCACTGTTCGACTACATTTGGATCCTGGCACCCTTGCTTGGTTCGGGTTGTGGGCCTATCATTCCTTCGTTCGTGATCCTGTGGGTTCCATTTTCTTAGTTGCTGTCATCCAGTCTTTGTTCTCTGACCGTCGCTTCGCTGCTCCATCATTTTTTTTTCCTAGGCAAATTCAAAAAATGGTTATATTAGGCTAATTTTCATACCATGGATCCAAGGATAGTATCTTTCTGGAAACCAATCATCCAAAGAATTAAGAGAAGAAAAGAGGGGTGGAAATATAGTTACTTATCTAAGGGAGGAAGACTTATCCTATTGAAATCAGTCGTGGAAGCAAATCCAACCTATTTCTTGTCCTTTTTAAAATTCCAAGGAAAGTAGCAGAAATGATAGAAAATCTAAGAGCATATTTCTTTTGGAAGGAGGAAGGATTTAAGGGACAAAGATTGATTAAATGGAGGCAAGTTTGCAAAGCAGTGTGGAAGGGTGGGTCGGACCTCAAGAAAATTCAAATCGGGAATAAGGCATTAAGGGGAAGTGGTTATGGAAGTTTTATGTAAATATAATCAACTTATAGGCTAAGGTAATCCAAAGCATACATGACAAAGAAAGTATGGAATAGAGGTTGGATTGAAAAGCCCTTGTAAGTTCATTTACTCATTGTATCTTTTAGTGAATCAATGGGTAGGATGGGAGGTGGGAGATAGGTGAAAGATCAGATTTTGGGAAGATCGATAATGTGAGACATTCCCTCTTAGAGACCAATTCCCCAAGATTTACAATAAATCTACTTCCCCTGAGAATCTAATAGTAGACTGTATGGTTAGCTAGGAAGGGGATAACGAGGTTCAAATGGGACAGAATCTTAATTTTAGCGGCTGCCTGGTTGATGAAGGGGGAAGGGAAGCTATCCATTTGCTGCAGTTTTTGGAAGAAGTGAGATTAGTATGGATCAAAGACACCTCTGGGAAATTTTCTACAAAATCCTTTTTGAAAAGGATAGAACTTGAGACACATCCCCAAGAGTATGACCAAAATGCAAAGCTCATCTGGACTACTCCAACCCAACAAAAGCCAAGATCTTAGAAGACTTGTTAGCCTCAATAGACTCAACAGTGCAGACAAGATAGAAAGGAAATATGCTAATACATGTTTATCTCCTTCTTGTTGCTCTCCTTGGAGGTGCGTTGAGGAGAACGAGAAGCTTGTTTTTGGCAGCTGCAGCTTCATAAGGACTATATGGGATAAGTTGGGGTTTAGACCTGAGAAGATGATACCTCCTAGGGAAAAAGATATTTTTGGAGTACCTCAAGGATGCGGTAGTCCACATTTCAAGCAATTTTGCAAATGCACCTTCCTTGTTATCTTCTTTGCGGTATGTAAGGAACAGAATAAAAGAATTTTAAAAGGAAGGAATTCAACTCCTGATCAAGTTTGGCAAATATCAGTCATCTTTTTTGCTTCTTGGGTATTTGTCTCAAAATGGAGTAAAGGTCTAGGTTTGCCGAGTGGAAAAGGAATTGGGGTAATATTCTGTATTGTCATTAGAAACCAATTTATTTTGGATTGGATATATTTTGCTTTGTATTTGGGATATGTCATGCTTACCCTCTTATTGATAATAATAAATATTTCTTTCTCTTAAAAAAATAAATGTCATGCAGTTTCATTTTAAAAGAAACACAAAAGAAAATCTAAAATAAGTGCTTTATTGAGGAAGCAAATATAACTAGTTTTTATTTTTTTTAGCTAGCCTCATTGTTTTGGTGATTATTATTCTTCTCTATTACTTTATTATCATCTTTGAAATTTAAATGTTGCTTCTAAGTTTTGATTTGATTTGATTTTTATTTTTTATTGTATGAAGTCATAGCATTGTATTAATTTTGAATGTTCGTTCTTATGACAGTTTTTGTATTTATATTTTACAATAATTCAAAGTTTTTATCAATTGCTTACAATAGTCAACTATGTCACCCGAACCCTTTACTTTAGCTTGACCTACCCGCTTTTGACACTTTATAATATGACCTGGGTATGAGATGTATTTGGCAATTTATATTTTAGAATATTACTGTACAGTTTATTTAATGAGAAGAAGATGGAGCTAGAAATGAAATAATGACTAATGAGGTGTAATTCACGTATGTGGGAAAATAAAACAGACCATGTCCTAACATTTAGAAAATGAACAAGTTAGAAGTTTAAATATTTGATGGTCAATTGACTGACACTGATGGAGAACCGAAAAAAAAGAAAAAGGAAAAAAAAGAGAGAGATGGTTGAGGAAAAAATAGTTAAAAATGAAGAATTTTGCTATTAGGAATTTCATAAAGGAGGTACATACATCAACAAATAATATAATTCTTTTTATTATTACTTATCTTATTAGATTATGAACAAGCTCCAATGTCCAACTTATAAACCCCATCAACATCAATAGAGATAATATCCCCCCTCTGCCAACAAATCACTAGATAAAAATAATTTTTTATTGACTTTATCAGTGTAAAACAAAGAGAATGCACTCAGTGTCTGAGATTCATGCCATTTCTGGGTTTGGATTCAGTAATGCAACCTTACTTCCTGATGTGAAGTTTCGAACAAGTGACAACTTGGTCATTGTGGAGCAACATCCACCATTTTGCTCAGGCCCACCTTCTTAGTCTTTATCAGCAGTTAATAGTAAATGCTTTC
Source organism: Tinospora cordifolia (assembly GCA_030144865.1). Taxonomy (NCBI): domain Eukaryota; kingdom Viridiplantae; phylum Streptophyta; class Magnoliopsida; order Ranunculales; family Menispermaceae; genus Tinospora; species Tinospora cordifolia. The sequence goes on along the minus strand of JAJIYU010000179.1, from coordinate 27,432 downwards.
TGTGCTTTTCTTTACTTATATTTATTTAAACAACATGAAATATTATCTCATTCATAAGGCTCTCTGGTGCAAAATGCCAGTCAGTTTTTATTTTTTATTTTTATAATTTTCTTTTTATAGTTTTATGTTGACATAATATTCGACTCTTTAATATGTCAAGGAATTCAAATATTTTGGGAGTTTTGGTTCCACCTCCCACCAGGAGCTTAGAATGCAAAAATGCTTATGATTTATCCTGTATAGCTTCTGAATTTGTCAAGTAATTTACTTTACCATTTTTGGCTTCTTGTTACAGCCAGAATGTTCTGTTTTGTTGGATGCGCTTGAACAATCTGCTTGTCAGCCTGAGCTTGCTGGTGTACTAGCAAAGAGCCTGCATCGTGTTTTACAACTTTCAGTTGAGCAAACAATTGCTTCTTTTAAGACTACAGATGCAATTTCGCGAGTACTTAAAGTTGCTTGTATCCAAGCCCAGGAGTTCAGGTCTGGAAAATTTAGCTCTCCTGTGGATAACTCTATTCAAAGCAGTTATTCAAGTGAGCTGGAGCGAAGCTGGCTCAAGTGCATGGAAACATCCTTGGACCTTTTCACTGAATATCTTGCTATGACCGATGAGGCAAAACGTCTTGTCTTGCATAAATCCACTTGTATTGATTGCTTGTTTGATTTGTTTTGGGAGGAAGCATTGAGAAAGGATGTGTTGGCTCATATTCTTGATCTGATGAAGGTTTCTTAATATCAAACCTTTATTGATTCTTGCTTTCTTCTATTTTTGAAGTAATCTTTCTTTCTTTTTTTTTTCTTTTTTTTTTTTAAACTTCTTTTCCTTTTTCTGTCAACTATAATTTGCAGCTACCACTGGCTTCAGAGGAAGACCACATATCGAAACTGTACTTGTGTTCTAAGTATTTAGAAACATTTACCTATATAAAGGAGAGAGAAAAGAACTTTGTGGAATTATCAATTGATCTATTGGTTGGTGTGAGAGATATGCTTCAGATTGATCAAAGGGTATGATCTCTAAGATTCAGATTTTTAAGGAATTAATGCAGTGCCTTGATGTTGTTGTCTTTATCCACTCCATTTTCTGATAAAGTGCCTCTGCACTTTCTTTTAAATTACACAAATTTTGCTGAAAAACTCATGTGGTGTCTTATCATCTTCCCAAGGGTAATGCGTCCTATTTCGTCATGTTGTGTCTTTGGTACATGGTGCCTGCAAGAGTTCTTCTCTTCTGCATTTTAGTTTATTGGGTAGTCTTGATCTTCTGTTGCCCTAAAGCATTGGGTTTTCTTTCAGTATTACCAGTCTCTTTTCCGGGATGGAGAATGCTTTTTGCATATAGTCTCTTTGTTAAACTGTAACCTCGATAAGCAAGATGCAGAGCTATTGGTCCTGAATGTCCTTCAAACACTAACATGTTTGCTCCATGGAAATGACACCTCAAAGGTAAATGTGACTTGATTTCATTCATTAAACCAAAATATGGTATTGTGTTCGCTTATCCTTATTGCCTGTAAGTTAACATTGTTCATGTAGCTGTATATTTACATTATAGATTAGGGATGACAGCAGTCTCTTGGTTCACCAAATCAGTGAACTGGAATCCCAGAGCTGAATTATTACTTCTTTCATTGATTGAAAAGGAATTGAAATTATGATTTTGTGCTGATGCATATAAATCCGTAGGAAACCAATTTTCTGGATTTATTATAAGCTAACTTGATAGCTATTAACCGAACTTGGAAAATATCTAGATAAAATCAAGTGGAATAGTAAATGAAGTGGCACATGTAAGTAAAGTATTAACTATTTTTATGTTTCTTTTGAGATTTGTGTAATTTATCTTACTATATCAATTGCTGTCATTGTCATAAGCACTGTTAGAAAGCACATGGAAGACAAATCATATGCCAAGGTCCAGAAAATTGAACTTTTCAACTATTAATAAAATTAGCAATGAGAAATCTAGATTTATTTCAAAAAACCTTAAAAGAATTAAACCTCATATGAATTATGAAGAATCATACCTGAGCCTCTTTGCACCTCAAGGCCTATGCCTTGAGCTGTATACTAAAGCATTGTGAGTTAAAGAGTTCAACAGAGACTCCTTGAGGAAATTTTGGGTTTAGCAATTGATACTGTTATTTTTGAACTTCTTTTGTAGAGATGAATTGCTTTGATTGATCAATGAAGAGTGATTGATAGGATGATACCCAAGATGCTATTGTTCGTTGTAAATGCATTCAAGCATTTGTTTTCAGTTAATATATCTTTTTGTTCTAAAGAAACTAGAAAGTGTGTATATTGGTATATCTATGTGACAATGTACAGTATAAAATGTAGACATATGTGTGATCGATTCTGACATATAGGGTTGCTATTGGTACATACATATATATATGAGGATCATGCATACATACATGCGTTCGTATGGTAATTTAAGTAGTTTAATTGCCCTTCATTTGCATCCACATTCCAAATCTCATTCTTTTTGGCTTATTTATACTCAAGTTTTTATTTTACCCTTTTGAAATCTAGTTTTCTATTTTTCTCCCATGTTCTATTTTCAAACGTAAAATTACATTCTCGCAGGTCTACTTATAAACAAATTAATATCTTTTATCAAAAAATCGTGGTAATTTAAGTAGTTTAATTGCCCTTCATTTGCATCCATCATTCCAAATCTCGTTCTTTTTGGCTTATTTACACGCAAGTTTTATTTTACGCTTTTCAAATCTAGTTTTCTATTTTTCTCCCATGTTCTATTTTCAAATGTAAAAATACATTCTCGCAGGTCTACTTATAAACAAATTAATGTCTTTTATTAAAGAATCATGGTATAGGTTAGAACCCGTAATTCAGAAGTTATTTTATATTTACTAATATATTGATTTTAATATGAAATATCTGATTGGTTTGTTCTACATTAATTTACTTGTTTTCTGTTGCCTAATGACCCTGTTAATGTATTGCCTTGCCTCCTTTATGACACGGGCTCCCCGTTGGAGACTTCTCTTATTAACCCTAAAATCCCATCCATTCTTTATTGTTTATTAAATATTTCTCAGACCCATTGTTTATTGTTTCTTGCTTAGCGATAAATGAATAATGTTGTGTATTTTTATTCATCTTTATTTCCCTTTTTCCCCCCTTTTTGCAGGCTGCATTTAGAGCTCTTGTTGGTAGGGGCTATAAAACGCTGCAAAGTTTGCTTTTAGATTTTTGCCAGTCACATCCTAGTGAAGGACTTCTGAATGCTTTGCTTGATATGCTAGTTGATGGGAACTTTGATATTAAAGCGAGCCCTGTAATTAAGGTGACTCATCTTGGAAACTAATTTTGGAAATTCTAATTTAGAAGTATTTGGCCGATTGGAAATTTTTTTTGACCCATCTATTTTGATTGTAAGCGGGTCATGTGCTGGGTGTTTGGAGTTGTCTTGGCAATAGCAACTTGTAAGTGATGTTGATATATTTATCATCAATACTAATATTTCACCTTTCCCATTTGACACAGAATGAAGATGTAATAATACTTTTTCTCAGTGTTTTACAGAAGGTGTGTGCTAAACGACCATTATGGCTTTGCTTAATTGCTTTATTGATTAATTCAATAATCTCGACCTTCTATTTATTTTTGTTTTTTTGCTTCTTGTTTGATGTGTCATCACTTAAGTCATGACTTGGTTTTCTTATGGCCTGGCAGAGCAGGGAGTCACTGCGTCATTTTGGTCTTGACATAGTTCAGCAGCTGCTTAGAGATTCTATATCCAGCAGAGCTTCATGCGTCAGAGCAGGAATGCTTAATTTTCTTCTTGATTGGTTTTTGCAAGAAGATAATGATAATGTCATCTCAAAAGTTGCTCAACTAGTTCAGGTGGTTGGTGGGCATAGTATATCTGGTAAAGATATACGTAAAATTTTCGCTCTTCTGAGAAATGAAAAAATTGGATCTAGGCAACAACACTGTTCTCTGCTCTTGACCAGCATCCTATCTATGCTCAATGAGAAGGGACCTACTGCATTTTTTGATCACAATGGGAATGATTCTGTATGGTCTCTATTGACTAAGCTTGTTTTGCCAATATTTCTTTTTTTTTTCCTTTTATTTTTTTGATTTAAAACAAAGTATGTTAGTTTGGAATACATAAAATCTGTGCAAAGTTCCCAACAATTGTGACAGAAATGCAAAAAGTGATTATCCTACCATCTAAAAAGTACAAACAGCCTTATACAATAAAAAAATGATTAGGCCCTTGAAGTTACCTTACCTACTTAGCAATTGCTCCAACTCAACAACCAATTAGATAATGAGAATTCTTTTCACCACTATCACATGTGGACCCTTGAATTTGCCAAGAGTCTAGAGTTTTCCCATAACTCCTCTGTTCAGACTCCTTGTAGGAATAAGGTTCTAGTATGCCATTCTAGCCAAAAAGTGATCATAGATTTGCAAACTGCATGACCAAACCAGTCTACTTATAAACTCTTCTCAACCTTTCTAGATGAGATGCAAGAGAAGAAAATTTGATCCAACAATTACGGGCACCCTTCTGCATCATCTAGCAAGTGTTAATTCTCTTTTGAGCCAAAATCCAAACAAAAAACCGAATCTTCGTTGGAATTCGAGCATGCCGGATGGCTCTGATAAAGGAAGAAGTGGGAATGAACATGCCAGGGGGGGGGGGGGGGGGGGGGGGGGGGGGGAGGGGTGGGGGGGGGGGGGGGGGGGGGGGGGGGGGGGGGGGGGGGGGGGGGGGGGGGGGGGGCGAAGGGCATGATAGGTTTGAGGAAGGGCATGTTGCTTTCTCTATTTCTTTTCACTCTTGTGGCAATTGGCTTGGAAAAATTGATGGAGTGGGCAAGTCAATACTTATTGGTGAGAAACGATTTGGTTGGTCGCGAGAAAGTGGAGATAAAATTGTCACGGTATGTCAATATTTCTCTGTTTCTTCTTGATGGGAATGAGGACTTTGTGGTCAATGCTATCAATAGCAAGATGATAGATTACCTGTTAATATGGGCAAGAGTTAAGTGTTAGGGGATAAGATTGAGGTACTAAGTATTTTTTCCTTCGGCAAGTAAGGTGGGTTCTCTGGTGGGTACTTGGTCAATTGAGTTGCGAAAAGTTCTAGATAGGTATCCTACATCTGAACTGAATTCTTTCTGATTAAAGAATCTCTTTCTAGTTGCTTTGAAGAAATATTTTGGTTGCAATTAGTGGGGAAATTTGAAGAGTGTAGTATATGGGAGCTTATCCTAACAAACTTGAGTAGGCTCAATGGCTGGAAAAGGGCGTTTCTATTTAGAGGGGGGAGACTTGCTTTGACTTAGTATGTTCTTTTAACACTTCCTTTGTATTAGTCAATTTTTAAAATCCCATCAAAAGAGAAGGTTAAATCATTCCTTTTGAAGTTGGATGGCAGAGGTTGGTAGGCTGGTAAGGCAAGTTTGTGGAAGTGAGAAGTGGTACAATGGCCAATGGAAATGGGGGGATCATGGATCGGGAATATTTCAAAGAGAAATATGAGGATATGTACTAAGTGGCTCTAAAGATTTTTCTAAGGAAGGGTCTTTTATGTACACCAAGGTAACAATGAGTAGGCTTACTTGGGCTATTTCCCAAAAGCCAATGCTAACAATTTCGTAATTAAACTTTGCTTTTCATCTCTTTCTAGCTAGTCTTTGGAGCATATCTTAATTAACCGTTGCTTTTCATCTCTTTCATGGCCATTCCAAAAGAAATGATCTTGGGCATTTTCTGAAATTTATGGGCCATTCCATCAAGGAATGAAAGTTCAACTTTGCCCCAAACTTGGCCTTTGAAAATCAGAATTAATTTAAAGAATTTGAGAAATTAGAAAGAATTTTTGTAAAAATTTGTCAACTTAGAAAAATTCAAAAAAAAAAAAATACTTTGCAAATTCTAAAAATGTACAATTTCTATTAAAAATGATGAAAAAAAATATAAATATACATTTTACATACAATAATATACATATAATGGTTCTGAACGTATATTTTAATTCTAAAAATGTTGAATATGCATCATATATGTTAACTTAAAATTGTTATTAAAAAAAAGAAAGAAAGAGAAACTTATTGTCAAACTCTACTTGTGGTGCGAACATAAACCTTAGTTTGATTGATTGCTGGCTCGCTAGTCACTACAAGCGCAAGCATATTCGATCTTCTCTAGTGATTATAGTAGATGACTCTTGCTCTTCCCTTTTCTCTCAACGCCTCTCCTATTAGGCGCTCAACTTATTTTTTTTTTTCTTTCTCTCTATCGTCTCTTCTCTAGACTATAACTCATTCTTCTTTTTTTTGGATAGCCTCTCGCCTTCAAACTTTCTCAATTATAGAGAAAGTTTTTTTAATACAATCTCTATGACTATAAAGAAGAAACTCTGTGCACCGCATATATTTTTTTTTCATAAAAAATGTCATTATTTAAAGGGTTTTAATACATTTTTTTCTACAAAAATAGTCGAAACTTCGATTTTGAACTTTGCTGATTTTTTTCAAAGATTTTGATGAAATTTTGTAATTTTATAATTACAGGTGAATTTCATTTCAATTGTCTACATTACCTAATTTGGCTAATTTTGTCGAAACTCGGGTAATTTTCATACCATGTACTCCATACAATTTTCTGAAAATAACTTTAATGCAGATAGAACAGGCTAGATGAGTATCAGTCTGCCCCTTTTGACAAAAATACCCTTATCCATGTCCAAGCAATTTCATAAGCACTAGCTCCAAGAACTAAGCAGAGAGTGGGTTACTCCCAAGCTTACCCCTTGGTTTACCATTCACCGCTATAAAATAAGATAACGATGAGAGACACCCTATAATCCATTTTATCCATTTATTGTCAAAACCAGATTTATGTGTCACAAATTCTAAGAAACCTCACTCCATTGTGTCAAATGCATTGATGAAGTCCTCCTTAAAAGCCATCCTCGCTTGTTGCCAAGATCTATAATGTTCAACCACTTCATTTGCTACCATGATTGCGTCCAAGTTATATCTTTTCTTTAATGGATGTTGATTGGGGTACTTTCTACAATATTCATGATTTTTCTTTTTCTATTTTTTTTTTAAATGTAGTTGTAGTGAGATAGTGGGCCATACATTTGATGCTCATGGTAGGCATGGAGAGATGTCTTATTCTTTTGATGGCTATAATTTTTTCCCCAAGGACACATTAGACAGTGGAGCTGAGGTCACTTGGCTAGAAATACATAAAGGACAAAATAGTCAACTTTTGCCTAAAGTTTTGTTGCTTAAACTTTGGTATGGACTTGTTGGAGAAGTTCATGAAACTCTTCTCAGGAACTTGACAACTTAAAATGGTACAAGAATTGTTATTTAAATGTTGGAACTTGGAATGACACATTTTTTTGTCTTGATGTGTTGTTATGCGGCTTATGCCTTAAACGCATTACTTTTAATAGTCTAAAGTAGAACTTTAATCTCAATAATGTTGGATAGAAATTGTATGCGCAACAAAGTAGTTTATGACTTTTATACTTAGTATTTATTGGAGATAAATGGGTTTATTATGCATGGTTTGGAAGTTACTTGCGCATTTCTTTTTTAAGTCAAGTTTAGAGGTTTTTAAATCTTATTTTCATTATTCTACTTTTAGTGATCATTTCTATTTATTCAGTACATATGAGATTGAGCTTCAATGTCCTATATTTGTATTCTTTAGGATCAAGAATTAAAGTAACATTGATTATTATTATTATTATTATTATTTTGAAACTGGAAACTATTTATTAATTATAATTAACTAGTACAAAATGCCGGATGAGGTATCTGGATTAATTACATGGTAATGGATTGGAGAATTGTTCCCCTTTTACATATCCAGTCCCCAAAAGTGTATCCCTTCCCAAGTTTAGTACAGGATATCCATGTTGCAAACAGAACATTAGATCTTTCTCATATCGTGCGCTTCAAATTAGACTTTCCTAAAAATAATTTTCTGTTCCTTTCTTCCCAAATTGCATACCAAACCGCTAACAAAACCACCTTCCAGTATTGGATGAGCCGCCTAGTTCCTTCATTGGCCGGAATTTGAAACCATGCCTCTTCCTGTGGAGGAACTATGCTTTGACATTGCTGGTTCCATAGGCGCCAGATCTCCTTTATCACCCTGCATGATCCCAAAATATGCTTCGTGCTGTCCGCCTTGTTCCTGCACATCATACATATAGATGGGTTGAGGACATAATTGGGAAGTCTTCTTAGAATATTTTCCATTGTTTTCGGCTTGTTTAGACTTATAATCTAGGCTAGCATCTTTGCTTTTAGAGGGGCCTTTGTATTCCATATGAATTCTATTGGAATCGACGTCTGACTGTGCGTTGCAGTTGTGATCTTGTCCATCAATGACCCTAATAATAATAATAATAATTATTATTATTACTTTAATGATTTTTTTTTTCTAAATGCATATTCCATAATTTAAAAAGTAAAACGATTGAAACTTGCCATGCATTATGAAGGCCCTCAGGCAATGTGGTGCTAAAGGCCAACAACAAATATCCTCATTTCTGTGTGAAAATCTTGATTCCTTTCAGTCCCTCTGTGATCAGTTTATAAATGTTGTACTCATTTGCAATAGTATGGTAACAAGTTAACAACTGACCTTTTTTTTTTCTCTCTTTGATTTTGAAATTTTCTTGCAGGGGATTATAATTAGAACTCCATTGCAGTGGCCTCAAAATAGAGGATTTTCCTTTTCTTGTTGGGTTAGGATAGAAAATTTTCCCAGGACTAGAACAATGGGTCTCTTCAGTTTTCTGACAGAAAATGGAAGAGGTTGCTTTGCTGTGATTGGGAAAGACAGATTGTATTATGTGGTAAAGTTTCTCTTCCTCTATATGTTATTTTCCTATTGATATTGCATTTAAATGGCAAGAGATACCATGGTGTAAAATTTTTTTGTTATTTTGGGATCTGTTATATATAAAAAGGAGAAATAAGCAAGGATGTGAATCATAGAGTTAAAGCAGGACGGGTCAAGTGAATGTTATATCATGGTGCAAAATGTTGGATAATTAAAAACATGTTTCGTTCTACATGGGGCTAAAGCTACGACTTAACTTTTGTCCGATGGCAACTCTGCTATTGCTTGGGTGTGATTTTTGGACCAAATGAACATCTTTGTGTGATTTATGGTCTCTACTGACGGTGGGGCCCAATACCCATGGGTGGGAGCTGGTGTACATCTTAACAAACCAAATTTATTAGAAATGCAAATGCAATGACAAACATGTGGTTGAACTGTAAAAGTTAAAGTTGAACGAGCATACTCTAAAAATAGTCAAAAAGCACCAAGTAGAGATGAAATGAGAGAACTTACTAAGATTGTTTGGTTACACAATTGTAGAACTTTAGATGCTTAGGAAGGGGGACTTATTAACAGTAAATGGTAACGCAGAGGGAAAAATTGTTAGATGATATGGACAGAGATAATTAAGAAGTTTAACTTCTTGTACTTTAAATGTTGGCTTAGCCATTGCTAGGGTGGAGTGGAGGAAGTGGATTCATGTAGCTGATCTCATGTAGTTGGCCAAGGCTTAGTTTAGTTGATATTTGCAGTCGTATATCTTTATAAATTGGTTTCAGCCTCATCTTTGTTTTGCCAATGGATGCATTACTGTCTTTCTCTTATTTTTCTGCTTTTGGCAGTCCATCAATCAGAAACGGCAGTGTGTTTCATTGCCCCTCAATCTTGTCAGAAAGAAATGGCATTTTCTTTGCATTACTCATATCATTGGGAGGGCCTTTTCTGGAGGAAGCCTCCTGCGGTGTTACGTTGATGGTTGTTTTGTATCATCTGAAAAATGCCGGTATTGTTGTCCTATCCCGATTTGTTCTACTTCTGGGAATTTTGGCTTGGGCAGATTCACTAATCCCATCAAAGCTCTTAATGCCTGAATCACTAAATGGTATTCTCGTGACATGTGCCAGGTATTCGAAAGTTAATGATGCTTTGACACATTGTAGAATTGGAACACAAGTAATCCCACCTTTTCATGAAGAAGAAGACCCTGTGTTCCCAATCAAGGATTCATCTCCTTTTTTTGGTCAAATTGGACCAGTGTACATGTTCAGTGATGCCATTTCTTCTGAGCAGATCCTGGGTATTTACTCCCTTGGACCAAGTTATATGTATTCATTCCTTGACAATGAAGTTGTGCTTCCTTCTGAAAATCCCTTACCAGATGGAATTCTTGATGCCAAAGATGGCCTTGCAGCTAAGATCATATTTGGCCTCAATGCACAGGTTAAGTTTATTCATTAAATATGCTCTTTCTTGATTTTTTATGATTTCATCAAGTGAAAGCTGTTCTTTTCCTTTTGCAGGCCAGTGATGGCAAGGTATTGTTCAATGTTTCACCAGTGCTTGATAATGCATGGGATAAGAATTCTTTTGAAGCTTTTGTTATGCCTGGTACACAGCTTTGCTCACGCCGTTTGCTGCAAGAGATCATATACTGTGTTGGTGGTGTTACGGTGTTCTTTCCACTTTTGACTCAATTTGATAGGTCTCTCAACCCTGACAATGGTCAGTTTGGAGATGTATTGCTTAGATGTGTTGTAAGGGATTGTCTTGCAGCTGAAGTTATTGAGCTCATAGCTTGTGCCTTGGATGAAAATCTTGCAAATCAGCAACAGATGCACCATCTAGCAGGATTTTCGATCCTCGGGTTTTTATTGCAGTCTCTTTCTCTGCAGAAAATTAACCTGGAAACGCTTTCAGCTTTGAAACATTTATTTAATGTTGTTGTAAATAGCGGTAATTATTTGTGTACTGGACATTTACTGACATATAATTTTGTTTTGAAATTGGTTTCCCCTGCCAAAATTCTTGTTTTTTTAAATCAATGATATTTTTGGGGTTGCCATCCAGGCCTATCGGAGTTGCTTGTGAAAGATGCTATTTCAAGCATATTCCTTAATCCTTTTATCTGGGTGTACACCGATTACAAAGTACAGCGAGAACTGTACATGTTCCTCATCCAACAATTTGATAATGATCCAAGATTGCTCTCAAGCCTATGTCGGTTCCCTCGTGTTCTTGATGTTATACAGCAGTTTTATTGCACTAAGGCAAAATCTAAGTATGCTTATGCTGGCAAACCTCTTTTATATCCTGCAAGTAAAGAAGTCATTGGTGAGAGAGCGGGTCGAGAAGATATTCATAAAATTCGTCTTCTTTTATTAAGTTTGGGCGAAATGAGTCTAAGGTAAGATGTTGTTGCCCTCTTATTTTTATGTGTGGGCGTGTGTTTGTGTGTGCTGCATGAACTTGTAGTGTAAAGTTCCTCGGACAAGTTTCTCCGAATAGAAGGGCTCTGACAAGCAATCACACAAATAAATAGCCTGAAGATAGAACCAGATAATATTTATGTTGCTTAACATGGGGATTTGTATTCGATTAAGGATCTATCACTCATTCTTACATGCCATCCAAGTTTTAGTTCGTAAATTTGTGTTTTTCTTCAACAGGTCTATGTTCTCTATGGAAAAAGTCTGTATCAGTAAATTACATAAGAAAAGTGTACCAGTAGTGATTTCTCCCTCTTGAATAACCATTTCAATGACTAAAAACTATTGTGGATGTGCAGACAGAATATTGCAGAATCAGACATAAAAGCCCTAATTGCTTTCTTTGAGAAAAGTCAGGATATGGCATGCATTGAGGATGTATTGCATATGGTTACTCGGGCTGTTTCCCAAAAGCCACTGCTTGCATCTTTTCTGGAACAAGTTAATGTGCTTGGTGGCTGCCATATTTTTGTCAACCTTCTAAATAGGTAGGCAATCTTTATTAACTTTTCTTTCTTTCCTTTTGTTTAAAATATCTTTGGTTCTTGACTTGAGCCATAAACTTGCAAAATAACTTGATGCAGATTAATATGGAGGTTTCTCTTGAGTCTAATGCTTCTGTAGATGTTCTTACTGAGTGTTATCCAATCAAATTAGCACTGTGTTTCGTTGGCAATTGGACTTGCACAGTAGTATTTTTCAATCCCTTGGAAAAGATTCTTTTCTTTGAAAACCTTCACGCATTTATTAGGCTGTTGTTGCTAAGAATGTTATCTTTTAGTATTTGTACTATCTTTCCTCTAATCTTTGTAGAGGCTGAACAAAAATAGCATTCTTGTTTGTTTGGACCTTAAACCTCTACTATTGGTAGAAGTCCTTCTTTTAGGATAGAAGTAAGGGATAGATCAAGTTATGAAAGAACTCCTTAAAATTAATAAGTGTGAAGATTGTCAAAAACACTGTTGAGATTCAAATAGGAATGCATTTAACTTCGGAAAAAAAGAAAAAAAGAAAAAGAATGCATCTATTACTATGTGCATAGTCACTTTAGGATTAAAGTGCATGTTAGGTCAGTTTATATTCGACCTTAATTTAAATTGATGTATGTCATTGGGCGGTGAAAGCTTTTGCCTAAATCCAACCAAACTGAACAAAAGCACTGCAAGTTGATGTTGTATTGATTGGTTGATCTAGTTTGTTCATTAAAGAATTGAGAAAGTCTTTTTGTAATTGCTTTATTTTGAAGTTTGGAGATGCCAATAGAGAAAGAAAAGAATGGAAAGCAGAGAACTATGAGAAAAATTGTCAAGTGAATTCATCTATTGATATGAGAGATATGGGAGGGCTGCACTGACTTTATGAATTGGGAGGGGCCCCCCACCCACCTGGCACAAAGAAATGATAATAGTAAAAAAGGTTCACCTAAACTCTAGGAATTTTTTTCCCTCTCTCTTAAATTATGAGTTTTGGGCATCTCTTTCATAATATTATAATGTCTAAAGTTGGGCATGTTGGGTCAACTTCACTATGCAAGTGTTTCACTTGATCGGTCACCCTTAAATTGTAAAGACTTTGACTAAGCCCATCATTTTGTTATTTGGCCAGTTTGGGTGCGCCAACACAACCTGATGTGTGACCTAATAGTGAGATATTTCCTTGTTGAGAAATTTAAGATATTATTCAAATATGAGAAATGGTGGTGCCAGGTTTCCTTGTTTATAGGAAGGTGGTGCAGGTGTCTTTTTTCCTTTTTTTTTTTAAATAGAAAAAATGGTCAAATGGGGATACAAGGGGTGGGGGGTCTACGAGGCAAGGCGATTAGGAGAAGAGGTAGTTTACAAGGCAATTGTGAAAAGGCAACAACTAGGAGTCCTTGGAAGTTTATAGCTTTTTTGTACCTTCTATTTTACCTTGCCCTATACTCAAACTAGGGAAAAAAATTTCAATTTTTGGGAGTATGCTTGGTGTGATATAGATACCTCTCAGAACTTGTTTCCTAACCTTTGTTGTCTCTTGAATCCCTCCTTTCTACACCTATAATCTTAAATATTACTCATGGCCTTGTGGGATCTTCCCTTTTGTAAGACATCCATTTGAGGAGGAATGCTTCAAGTAGGGAAGAAGGTGATGGTGGTTCATCTTCTTAACCTTTTGGAGGGATGCCGCCTTATAGAAGACGAAGATAGTGTGCTTTGGCCTTGGGATCGTTGGGGAATGTGTTTCACCAAATATGTTCCTAATAAACTTATTGGTAACCCTTTTCATCCCTTGTTAATCAACAAGGCTGTTTGTCTGCCCAAGCGGGAATGAAACTTGGAGGCTCTTATCCTTGTCTTCCCAAGCAACAAATAATCTGGAAGGCACAAGTTCCATCAAAAGTCAAATTTTTAAGATGGGTCACGACTGTTGGTAGGTTTCATACAAGTGAGGTCTTAAAATGGAGATTGTTGCATATGTTTATCTCACCTCATTGGTGTACCCTATGTGAGTGGGATTTGGAATCCAATGAGCGTTTTATTGGTTGATGCTCCTTTGTCCCTACTATGTTTTTTTTTTTGAATAGAAACTATTACATTACTAATAAAAAGATCTAGAACCGTGAAGCCTGATGAGATATCAAGGTAACATAAACAAATTATAGACTAGGCAAAATGTTTGCTCCTTGACATAGCCAATCCCCAAAATGATACCCTTTCCTCAATTGAGTACATAAGACCCAATTTACAAACAATATATTAGATCTTTCTCACACCGCGCCCTCCGATCTAGTTCTATCCAAAAATAGTCTTTTGTTCCTTTCTTCCCACACAGTGTACCAAACTGCAAAGACCATAATCTTTCAATACTGCTGCATCCTTTTATGAACAACATTTGCCAGAAAACTAAAGAAATTCTGATCCGCAGGAAGTTCAAAAACTGAATATTTGTTTATCCACCTACTCCATAGCTGTTGTATCATCTTGCAGTTTCCAAAAATATATAGGGTGGTATTCGAGTTATCCTTGCACAACAAACATATTGAGAGGTTAAGAACATGATTAAATTTTTTTTTTTTTTTTTTTTTTTTTTGGAGATTTTCAGCTGTATTTAGCTTGTTTAAGCTAATTAACCAAGCTAACATTCTCGTTTTTATAGTTACTTTTGTCCTCCATATGAAATCCACTGGTATTGTTGGTTGGTTTGGATTGTTGACATTGAGATGTGTCATGAAAGATCGAATTGAGAACCCTTTATTTCCTTCTCCTTTCCACACCGACTTATCCTCTTCATTGGTATCCTCTTGATGGAAGCTGTGTAGTAAGTTCATCATCTCACTGATTTCTTCTATGTACCCGTTCCCTATGTTCCTACTTATGTGAAGGTCCCATCCCCAAACAATCCTATTATCCACTGTGCTCCTTGTTCTACAATCAAAGATTGGCCCCTCCTTTATGTCTGTTAATCTATAAGTATTAGGAAATTTCTTTTTGATTTGTTCCACACCAAGTATCACCCCAAAAATCTACTATATCCCCTTTCCCTACTTTTCATATAATGTTTCCTTTGAATTTACCATAGATGCTGAAAATATCCTTCCAAGGGGAGCTATGACTACTTCTACTGTTCAAACCCGCCTCTTTTCCAAACATTTTTGGAACCATGAATACTCTTGATCACTTTAGCCCACATAGTATCTGACTTTTCATACATCCTCCACAACCATTTTTCCCTTAAAGCAATGTTCCTTTTGATCATTCCTCTTACTCCTAGACCCCCTTGTTGAATCTCTTTGCAAACCTGTTCCCACCTCACTAAGTTTTAGATTTTGTCCTCATCTTCCTCCCATAGGAATTGCCTCATATGTTTCTCAATGATCCTTGCCACTCTCTTGGGCATCTTGAATACTGACATAAAATTGGTGGGATGAGCTTCTAGAATTGTCCTCAACAGAAGAAGCCGTCCTCCTCTTGAAAGGAAACTCCTTTTCTAGCATGCTGCCCGTTTCTTCATTTTTTGAATCATATGATCCCATAATTCTGATCTGTTGGAGTTCCCTCCTAAAGGCATCCCCAAGTATTGTATAGGCCAACTTCCTATAGAACATTCTTTTCACTGCTTCCTGCTCAATGTTTATGCCCAATAATTGGCTTTTTCTTCCATTTATTTGCATTCTCGTCAAGAAACTAAAGGCTCTTAGAGCTTTCTTTACTATAGTAACCTCCTCCTTCTTGTTATTATAATGCAATCGTCCGCAAATAACAGATGTGTTATTTGAATTCTTTCCTTTCCCATTGTCATTCCTTTCAACTTTCCTATTTATATTGCCTTGTGTAAAATTATGGTTAAGGTATCTGCCGTGATTGTGTAAAGGAAAGTTGACAGAAGATCTCTTTTTCGTAGCCCTCTATATCCATTGAATTTTTCCCTAGGCTTACCATTTATAAACACTGAATAATTGACTGTTTTCAAACAACCTTGAATCCATTTTCTCCATTGTTCTCCAAAACCTTTTTGCCTTAGAACAAAATCAAGAAAGCTCCATCTAACTAAATCATAGGCTTTTGCAAAATCCACTTTTGACATCAGTCCCTCCTTACCATTTATCCTATAATCCTCCACTGTTTCGTCTGCAATCAGAATTGCATCCGTGATTTGTCTATTTTGAACAAATGCCATTTGATTTTCACTCACAGTTTTGGGAAGGGTCATCTTGAGATGGTTGGCAAGACTTTTTGCAATAATTTTATATAAACTTGTGGTAAGACTAATCGGCCTATAGTCTTCAACTCTCATGGCATTGTGTTTCTTTGAAATTAGACAAATATATGTCTCATTAACTTTCTTGTTAACTATGGCATCCCTATGGAATTCTTGTAGGCAACTTACTACATCTTGCTTCATAGTTTCCCAATTCTTTTGGATGAAAGCCATTGTGAATCCATCGGGGCCTGGGGCTTGGGGCCTAGGGCCTTTCCCCCCTCACAGCTAACTGCATCTTGAATTTTCGCTTCCTCAAACTCTCTTTTCAACCCTCTATCTTCTTCTATAATTGCCTGCCATTGCAGCCCTTCTACCCCACCTCATATCAGATTTTTCCTTGAAGATGTCTTCAAAGTATTCAGTGATTATACTTTGAATTTCATTCCATTTCTCCACCAGATTTCCAGCTCTATCCTCCAACTTATAATTGCCCTAGACTTCCGAAGAGAAAGGATTCTATAGAAGTATTTGGTGTTAACATCTCCCTCTTTGACCCATTTCAACTTTGCTCTCTGATTGCTTCTCCTTTCCAGTCTACATTCCACCCCATGTATTTCCTCAATCAACTTCTGTTTGTCCTATAAAATAGCATCACTGTCCTCTGTTTTCAACTTCTTGTCCATCATCCTAAGGGCTTCCATAAGCTCTATCTTCCTAGCATTATCCTCAACATCCTTTCCTTTATCCCATGATCGAAGAATTCCTTTTAGGTTCTGTAGCTTCAGCATTATTTTGTAATTTGCCCATCCTCTGCTTTTGTCTGCATTCCATTCATGCTGCACCATTTCTTGAAACTTTAGCTGGTGTAGCGATGAATTTTCGAATATGTAAGGAGCAGGTCCCCATGTTACCTCCTCTGTGTCCAGTATTATGGGCCAGTGATCAGATGTGATCTGTCGTAATCCCCAGCTTCTTTGCTGTTGGAATTTGTTTCCCCATTCTGTATTGTACAGAAATCGATCTAACTTGGACATTGCTGGAATTGTCCTTCCATTGGTCCATGTGTCTTCATATTCTTCAATTCTGGTTACTGTAGCTTCATGTCATGAATCCAACCATCAAATTGGTTCATACTCGATGTATTTCGGGTGCATCTCCTTTTTTCCCCTGCTTGTCTTACCATATTAAAATATCCCCAAATACACCAAGGCCCTTGCATCATTGCTGAGATTGCTGACAGTTCAATCAAACAATCTTCCTTGCCCTCTTTATCACAGGGACCGTAGATCGTCGTGAACAACTTATCATGCACAGTGATATTGCTTATATCTCACTTTATCAAGATAGCCCCTGCTGACCCATTAGCTAGAAGAGCAACCCACTCCACAAACCTTCTTTTCCATAACTCTGCAATGAGATTTGCAGTCATATTGCTACTTTTTGTTTTCTAGACAGTGATCAAGTCCACTTTGGCTGCCGTAATCGTCTTCCTTATCAGCCTTCTTTTATCTGAAGAACCGCATCCACGAATGTTCCAGCTTAAAATCTTCATAAGAAAAATAAAAACCCCCATCAAATTATCGCACTTACTGCACTGCAATCAACTGGGTGTCAATTGAGAACAGAAAATCTTGCACTCTTTCAACCTTCTTTGCATGAGATTTTTGATTGTCTTTACTATCCTTGTCTCCTTTCATCATCCGAGCCTCACCTTCTGGTAATCCTCTGAACTTGACCGACTCTATTGTGGGTTGATCTGTCTTATGTTTTGTTCCTTTGTCCGTGACATAAACGTTTTTTGATGCAGAAATGTCTGTATCATTCTTACAGTGAGAGAGAGTGGGGGCATAGTAATGTTTACGCAACTGGTTTCGATCCTCATCCTCCATTCCTGTAGTTTCGCCTGGCACTCGAGCGTCTTCTGCTTGAGAGTCTTCTTCATCTTGCTGCGTTTATGCTATCCTCTCTGAATCTGTCTGCAATAGTAGTTGTGGTAGTTTAATCCGTGGTGCCTTCTAATTCACTTTCCTTCGCTTAGATTTCCCACCAAGCCTGACCCCCAAAACGCTTCCTCTCCTGGCACTTAGTTCTTTTATAAACTTTTATATTAAGCTTGTCCAGAAGTTTGCTTTGTTTGTGGTTCACAATCTTCTTGGACGCCCTCCTCACGAGATTTGCTTCATTTGCAAATTCAGTGGGCCCGCTCCAACATGTGATTTGTTCGGCTTGTTTTCCTTCGGCCCATTTCGTATTTTTTGATTCAAGATCTTGAGCCCAGTCATCTTCGTCTATGGGTTGGTATGTAAGCCTTGTTCGCTTCATGTGGCCCACGCAATCGCCCTCTCTATCCTTCCAACCTGCCTACTGTTCTCCTCCCCTGTTAGCAACATTTGAATATCCCCGACTTTTTTTTTGGCCACTGCCGTCTGTCTCGCCAACTGACATCTCGTCCCTTTCTGAGTCTCCTCTGTCCTCATTCATGGCCTGCACGCAATCGTCATTGCTACTTGGTAGCTCGATCTTAGAGCTTCGTCGTCCACTGATTCTCCAGTCACTGGCATCGGTGATTCTGTCCAAGTGCTTATCGACGAAATTTTCTAGAATTTGTAGTCGAAGCTCTTTTACCTCGAGTCCCCAATTTTCACCCCTAGTCTCCAATTTCGCTCGAATTCAATTAATTTGAGTTCCTGAATTCCATTATCATCATAAATGTCAAACTCCTCCAGAAGAAATCTCGAATCATGACCTCGCGGCTTTAGAAATGCCATTTCCATGGATGCATTTGAGCTTGTGATGTTGGCTATGTCCAAAAGGCCACTGCAGACCTCCCCTATTTTTTTGAATGTTTGCATGTTCCAATCTTGGAGCCGTGTGCCTTCAACACCTATCGAAGAATTTCTATAGGCCACCTGCCCTCCTATGGCAGCCAAATTCTTCATTCTACTCTTCAATGTAGAAACCTCCAATTCTTGTCTGGTATTTCTCCTTTTGTATGGTTTTAATATTTTCTTTCTCGTAGCATAGGATGATACTTCTGGCTTCATCCAATCTTCGTATGGGAATGTCCCATTTCATAATCTGGCGGATTGATCTTTCCACCGTTCGCCATGGCGTTTCATTTGAGGTGCGGATGATTAGAAATTTTTTTGCTTCTTCATTCCATGCTTTCCTCCCTATAGACTCCTTTGGGATTACGATACTGTGTTTTTGTCCCTTCACCATCTTCGTTATTTTAATGTATCTATTGTTGTCGTTAGCTAGGACCTCCATGATTATGGTGTATCCTTGTTCACAAAACACTCTTGCACTTTTGCTATCGTCTTTTTTGTTCGTCACCCTCTCTAATCTTTTCTTTATCCAAAGCATCGTTGCACTGTTCACCACTATTTGATATTGACAAACTCGTGTAACTTCTTGGATGATAATCTCTATACTATCCCATGTAGAGCATATCGAAAAGAATTTGAATCGCGTGTGGAACGACACGTAACTCTATTCTCCTCTCATAAAACGCGAACTTGGCATTTACTTCTTTGACGATTCTTCAACATAGATATTCTTTTTGTCTCGTCTTTGAAACTGGTTTTCACAGTTTCTAGGTGTTTTTTGTCGTTTTGGTACTTATTTCCTCTCTTCCATTTCGTCACCAAAGTCCATCCATCCGAGTCATCTTTCATCTCCTGTTGCAATAGAACATCTTTCACCAAAGTCCATCCGTCCCTCGTCCCTGGTATTTTCTCTTGTCAACCGTACGCCTTCTTGGTTCTCATTCCTATGCTTCCATAAGTGGAACTTGGAACTTTGGGATTCAACATAAAAACTTTCCCCCACTCATTTCCCGTTCCGTTCACCAATCCGTTCTCTCTTTCCTTCCCAAGTGAGTATTTACTCCCTTCCCATTCCTTATCCTTCTGCCACCATCTCCGCCCCTTCGTCTTACACCATAGTCTCGTCGTCCTTCATTCCTCGTGTCTTTGGCCAGTCTGTAATTTCGTCTCTCCGTTTGCTTCGCTCCGTATCTCACCATTTTCTTCCACTCCTTCCCACTATCTTGGGGAAGTGGCAATCTCATTTTCAGGCAATCAGTGCATTGTCCGAGGGATTAATATATTTCCATGTTTGCATTATGTCTGGCCAATATGGAGGGATCATTAGAAGGTGGTTTGCTAGGCAGTTTTGTGGTCGACTTGGGAAGAGAGGCTTTGTGCTAGCAAAGAATCAGAGGCTGGCACTGTCAGGGAGTGTTCGCAGCTGTTTTCTGCATGTTGGATAGCTAATTGTAAGTTATCATAGGTTTAATCTATGAATGATTGTATGAGATTCAAATATTATTATATTGGGAAAAGAGATTTTATTTACTGTTCTATAGTTGCACTTCTTTTTTACATTATACATTGTGCCATTTATAATATATTAATTCTACTTTGGTTTAGAAAAAAAGAAATAGAAAGAGAAATGGCTAAAAGAAGGCCAAAAAAGCAACACTAAGCAAAGATACTAAAAGTAAACAACCTCAGAAAGGAAAAAAAATTAACCTTTTTTTGGGAGAAGAAACAAAGAAATTTAGCTAAAATCCTATAAAATACAGTTGATTACACATCCAATCGTGAAAGGAGAGACCTCTTCGTCAATGACGTTGATCTTAATGCAAAAACTAGTTAGAGATAGAATACCCATTATTTATTCCATGTAGAAGCAAACAACCAAGAACTTGCTAGAAGTTTGATAGACTCCTATATCTTCTCATTGTCTCTTGAAGCATCATGAAAATACCCAATTATTCCTCTCGGACCATAATCCCGTTATGGTTGCCACGTTTGCAACCATTTTTGCCCTTCTAATATATTATGGTAGGTCATTGAGATGATTTACTTTGAGACATTCTTCAATAGTAGAAGGGCATGGAAAACGTTGCCTAGACAAGAACTACCTACTCCACATGTCTCTACTAATCGCAAAAGAAATAAAGATATGCTTGGCATTTTCTCTGTCTTGTGCACAAAGGGAAAACCAATGAGGGTAAACATAATAGCCCGATAATCTTTACTGTAACATGTCCTCTGTGTTGATGTTCCTATGTGCCATTGACCACTTGAAAACATTCACTTTAGATGGGCTGCCTTGCCTTCCTTACCCAATGAATCCAGTGACCAAAAACCTTTCACAATACAGTCACACAGGTATTGTACGATAAATTAATAATATTAATACAAATGAATAAGATCAATAAAAAATGAGTAATATTAGTGCCGATATTTGTCTTTGCCCATGACAACATCTCGACAAAAGGTAAAAGTGAAAGAAATATCTCATCTTTCTCCTTAGTCATCTTGGACTAAAAAAAGTTCAAACTCTTGATATCTATATGTAAGTCCTTCAAAGTTACTCTTTTGTGCCAAATGTTGAAGCAAGTTTTTATAGAAAACAATGTTTATATGAAATTATTAAGTTGCATGATCTTGAGATTCATTTTGGGGAGGTATCAAACTTATTCCTGCCCACATTAATCGCCTCATCATATGGAAAGGCGATGGCAACTGTTAACTTAGAAGCTTGGGGTTCCTAAACCACCTTTATTTAAATTTTATAAAAGTCTAGGTTTCTTTTGGATATGCTAAAGCAAGCATCAAATTCTATAAGATCGTAGTCAATAGTCTAGAGTAATATTTATAAGATTTGCGATGCTGAACTCCTATTTTTAAGAAAAAAACATTTCAAGCTATGGATTGATATTCTGGGAAAAGAATTTGTGCAGCATGAACAACTTGTAAAGAATCAAGTTTTTAGAAAAATACACTTATTTAAAGTTAATTTTCTGGGGATACGATCAGATTTTTGCTCTTAGTTCATAAATTGAATTGTAAGCGACATCCTCATTGAGCATCTTGTTCACCGTAAATGCAACACTATCCTTAGACGTCCTCTGATGTCCAACAGAAAAACTCATAAGATGTGCAATCAATCATTGAGTCGGGGCTCAGCCTCTAGTGATGAGGTTTTCTCTTTCCTGTGATGTGTCTACTTCGACAATTTATATGAACTGATCATTACGCTTGTAAAGTGTTTTTTTTGCTCAATGTTTTTGTTATTGACTACATCAGGGAAGCCCTTAAGAATCTCATGTAGGTGCCAAGAAGCGAAAGCATCTGTAGTAGCATACTGAAGCTGCTGTCTAGACATAATATCAACTTCCCAGTTCCCCAATCTAATTTTGTTTGGCTTCTCAAACTGCTTGCCAATAAGAATTTCAGTCAAAGAAGGAAGACCCCAGGTCCTAGGAATTTCAAAAAGATTTAGATTGGCAATAGTGGACAAGTCTTTCACAGCTTTAACACATACATTATAATCCTTCCAAATCTTGATAGCGTCATTAGCTATGCCAATCGCAACCTTCACATATTTAGGGTTCTCAAGAAGTGACTGCATGATAGGGGGAAATTCCAGAATGAATGATGCGCATCACGTAGCAATGACCTGCAGTTGGACATATTTGGATCACTGCAACCTTTTTAGGTGCAACTTCTCTCTGGAATGTTGGTCTCCACTCAATATCAAATCCAAGAATAACATGGTCCTCACCATTTCCTTTGGCTTTAGTGATCTCCTACAGGTCCCTTCAGCTCTGTCTTAATTGGAAGATCTAGCACTGGTGGATGAACGTTGAGTCACCCAACGGGGCAAACAACAACAATTCTTGGTTGTAATGTTGCCGTCATCGTTGGTATGGTTTGGCCTTCTGCGTTTGATCTACAACACTGCAGAATTGCATGTGGCTTCAATTGCTTCTAGTTCTTCGCCAGAAATGGGGCGTTCCCAATCCACCGTGGATTCCATTCGAATATCCCCTGCTAACATGCTAACACCTATGATTGAATACCCCATTACTAATACGCCTGGATCTAACTACTTGAGACTCTATTGAACTCCTATTTTAAACAGATGAGAATTTGTTTCATGACTTTTTCACCAATATAAATACATTTATTTATATATGTGTGTGTGTGTGTGTGTGTGCATGAAATAATTACATAACCTATAAATTTCATGCACATAATCTATAAATTACATTGTTTTTTTCTTTTGTTTTAAAGAGTTTCTTAAATCCTATGTTCATAGTTCTGTAGGTGTTTTAAGTTTTTATGAAATAAAACTTGAAGTTAACACTATTGTTTTATTTGTTTACCTATTTTTACTTTGTGGTTTGGAAAGAGATAAAATACAAGAGGCTTTTTAAGGTTTACAAATTCTTTGTGTATTTTACTTAAATTCGATCAAGTCTTTTTTATATATGAATTGTGATATGTTGATCGATGAACATCTAGAGAATTATATCAAATTTTTGTTCATTGCCAAGGATCAAAAATTCAAATTTGCCTTAAGCTTTAGACCCTAAAATATTAAAATTTATTTGTGGAAGTTCAACTCAATGTGGATAATTTTATAAAAAAAAATGATATTGAATGAAATTATGGAGATTTCTGTTTTTAATTTTTTTTAAAAATTGGTCTTATTTTAATTATTTAGACAAATGTAATTATATATTTCAAGTTCATTAAATCATTAAACACAATGGTTGAAAGTTAGATATACAATTTTACCGGTATTGGCGGGATGGTTTGGAGAAGGCGCAATGACCAAGGAGGGCATCTAGTTTCATTTCTCTTCTACCAGTCTTGGTGATTCTACCAAGGGAATGATCTAGTGAATAATGTTAGGTTTGTCAATGTAAATGCCATCCCTCATAGTCATAACTAATAAGGAGGCTAGTACATTCTACTAAGGTTCGAAATTTCGACTTTGGCTTAAACTTCAACATTAAATAATTCAGATTAATTCAACAAAGATGAAGAAGTCTTCGAGAAGTTTTGTAAAAATTTGCCTATAGAAATTTTCGTTTATAGAAATTTTTGTCATTTTTTTGCATTATCAAGTTTAAATCACGTTCGTTTTTCAAACTTCGCGATAGTTGATGATGTTTGATGAACATCAGTGAAATTTTTGAAATTTTTTAGCGATTTTTGATATTCTTCTTACATTGTAACTTTGGTTTGATGGTGAAATTAGTGAATTGTTTGGTTAACTTTGCCAAAATTAGCCTAATTTTTAAACCATGCATACAAAATGACGAGATCTCTATATGTGCCATGAAACCTTCTTACTAGTCCTATTGAATTAATGAATTTGAAGTGACGGTATTTGGTCTTAGTTCCTTTTCTTGAATTTGATATTTAATTTTGTGGTGTTCTGTTTCTTGATCTATTTGTTGGTAATATGGATTCTACATGCTTAGCCTAACTTGGTAATTTATTATTTAAGTGTATTTTTTTAACATGTCTTACAAGAGTTAACTGAAAAAATAGCTTTGAGAACACTTATAATTTATTTTTAATCTTTTATCTTATCTTAACTTTATTTATTTATTTACTTCTTTTCTTTTTGTTTTTTTTAATAAAACATGTCAAATAATTTATAATTCGTTAGCTTGTTTAAATGTTAGGATTTATATACATAAGTATTGCTTTTTCTTGTTTTTCATTAATAAAATAGCTTTTCCTTACTTTTATGTCGAACTTGTTCTAAGTTTCTCAAATTATTTGTCGATATTTTTTTTTGCTTTTTGAATTAAAAATGGAAATTTTATTGAAGTTCATTGAACATTGTTAAATTCCTTGAACATCATCGAATTATGTTAGTGAATTTTCGTAACTTCTAATTGACATCCACCTCCTTCTTTGATGGTAAAAAAAGGGAAATAATTTGTGAAAGTTTGGCAAATTTTGGGAAAATTTGGACTCAATGCATTCTACTTAAAATACGATCTTGATTTACCTATTATTTTTAGCAAGTTTGCTCCCCAAATTGGATGATACTTGTACACTTGTGTAGTTGTGTACATTTATAAATGCACAGAAGAAGTTTGTTTATTGTAAATTTCTTTGTGTTTTTAATCTTTATATTTAAAAAGGAAACAAAAAAGACGTGCATCTGCTGACTTCATTAATTTTCTCATCATTGACAAATAATAACACTAGAAGTCTGTTACTGTAATAGATGTAACTGCATAATTGCAAGAATCCATCACATCTATTGAATTTTATTTCTGAAGGTTTCAGTTATTGAGGATTTTCTGTGCCTAATTATTTTCTTGCTTCTCCAATATAGAGACTATGAACAAGTTAGACTGCTAGGTTTGCAATTTTTGGGGAGGCTTTTAGTTGGTCTTCCTTCTGAGAAGAAAGGAATGAGATTATTCAATCTCGCCGTTGGACGATCCAGATCCTTATCAGAAATCCATAAGAAGATTGATATAAGATTGCAACCCATTTTCTCTGCAATATCCGATAGATTGTTCCAGTTTCCACAGACAGATCTTTTATGTGCCACCTTGTTTGATGTTCTTCTTGGTGGTGCCAGCCCTAAACAGGTGAAGCATAGTATCTGATTCAGCATCACCATTTGCTTGATTCTAGTTGTTTTACTTGTCATTTTCTTGCGTATGGCTGCTTAAAGTGTAGATGCTAAGATCATAACCTGTCTATAATACCTTCTAAATGTTTTTCTGCAGGTTTTACAGAAACAGAATCAGCTTGAGAAGCACAAGAGCAGAGGAAGTACTTCACATTTCTTTCTACCTCAGATCCTTGTGCTTATTTTCAGATTCTTGACAGGATGTGATGACATGCTTACGCGAATTAAAATATTGAGAGATATACTTGATCTTCTTGATACAAACCTCTCAAATATAGAGGCTTTTATGGTATTCCAAATTTCCTGTTGCTTATTTGATCTGTTCTTGTGGGATTTTTTTTTTTTTTCTAACTGTTACATTTTCCATGCTTTATAGGAATATGGGTGGCATTCATGGTTATCTACTTCTATGAGGCTTGATGTGCTAAAGAACTATAAGGCAGACGTGAAAGTTCTAGCTGACTGTGAGACACAATCACAAGCTCTAGCTGACTGTGAGACAACTGAGCAAAATCTAGTGAGGAACTTATTTTGTATTGTTTTAACCTACCATGTACACTCTGTAAAAGGTGGATGGCGTCATTTAGAAGAGACAGTGAATTTTTTACTCTCACACTTTAAACAAGTATGTTGCGATCTTTTGGTTAATTGCCTAATTCATATTTAAAATTTCTATTTACAATTTTTTTTTCTTTTGATCCTAGTTGAACATTAATGGGACTTACCTCTTCCTAAATGCAGGGTGAGCATGTATATGGGAGCTTGCTACACTGTATCTATGAGGATTTAATTGAAAGACTCGTAGCATTGTCCTCTGAGGACAACATATTTGCATCACAGCCATGCCGTGACAATACATTGTACCTGTTAAAGCTTATTGATGAGATGCTAGTCTCTGAAATGGAACATAAGATTCCGGTATGTGAATCATCTTAAAACTTTAACTTTAATTTCATTGACATCTGACTTCATCAAATGGCAAGTCAATGTCCGGTCATGATCGATGGTTTTATGGCATCTAGGCAACATGTACATTACTTTACCTACTTAGATGAGGCTTAGATGGAAAGAAACTAATTAGGTTTTGTTTCCTGTTCAATGCCGTGAACAAATGCGCATTCAGTGAATGCTTAATATGTGTAAACATTAATACTCTGCCCCAGTTTAACAGTCATTATAAAATTACATGGAACAAGCTAACATGATGCAAGCATCTTGGATGATTCACTGTCACTAAAATACACTATTTTCAGATGCAATTACAATATCAAGAGCCTTCACATGTTTTAAGATTTATATGGATAAAATGAAGATAATAAAGCAGTCGTGTTAGTTTAATTAAGTGTTCAGTTGTGTATTGCATTCGTGTTAGTTTAATGAAGAAAAAATAAACGGCTAAATTTAGTTGCAAATGCTGGTACAATTTTAATATCTTTGTTCTCTGAAAAAAAATTTTCAGAAACAAAAAAGCATATTTTAGTGTATTGAATGAGAGGGATCACATTTCCTCGTGTGCCTCCTTTAGAACATACCTAGAGTTACAAATTAGCTATTAGGGCCTTTGAGAAAATTTCTACGTACTCTAAACATTATAAACTTATATACAATTTTGAATTCTAGCGTCCATCTGTCTTTCAAAGCACCTCTTGAGGACTCAGACAGAGAGGAGGACCCTGGTTACAAGGGAACTAATTGGAACCAAGATAAGGTACGTTTTATCCCTTACTTAACGGTGTTTTCTGAAGGCGCAGGATGTTCCAAGACATACCAACAAAACACTACACAGTACCAGTCGGAGGAACATGAGGACGTCACAAGAAGATGTTCAAAGGAAAATGACACGGAAGAGGAACCAGAAGAAGAAGAGGATGATGAAAAGAGAGCTAGAAGAGTGGCAAAGTTTCTCCAAGGGATCAATCTCCAACTATCC
>JAJIYU010000178.1:0-66069 GCA_030144865.1 Tinospora cordifolia | reverse complement strand
GCATGTTGCCCAAGTTTTAAGACTTTCGCTGTAATATTTTAAATTATGTACTCAATTTTATTTAATTAATTGAGTTTATGAATTTCAGTTATTTCTTATACTATTGCCTTAATAAATTCTTAATTTTAAGTTATGTGCGGTTAAATACGATCAAGGCATGAAATCACTGAAAAAGAAAGTCAAGTGTGCGTCGCTTGTAATGTAACACCGGCCCGGCCCGCCGTTTGGTTTAGTCCACTGTCAAGAAAAATGGTGGATGCGTCCAATGCTTAATGATATGGGGGTTGGGATGTTACAGCCCCAACCTCGAGCTCATTCTCGATCAACTTGGCATTATCCATGGCCTACTGGTATACTATGTGCTCCAAGGGAATAGACAACTTGTGGATCTCAACCCACAAACCCTTAATGAATCTTGTTGCCTTTCTTCCTCTACAGGCATGAATTGTGGGATCTTTCTAAATGGTGTGCCAATAGTACTTTACTGCCCACATGAGAAAATATAATGACCATGGCCACCTCTCGGTTCCTGTAACCCTCAACATATCTAGGTCCTTTCTGACCTCTTAAACCATTTGTCTACCTCTAGATGGACGTACTGGCTCTTGGTTTTCCCTTGAATTTGGGTATTCACATGCACTAGAACATAGTTATGTGATCCTCGATCTCCTAATTGATGACAATTGGGGGTGGTGTGGTGACCATTGGCTAAGGAGTAACTTGATTTGGCTAAGGGGAAACTAGAGCTAGCTATGGGATGACTGGGGCTGGTTGTGGAGCGGTCGAGGCTGACTGTGGTACCTCAGCTATCCTCTTAGGTGTCTCAGCCATTTATGCTAGCATCTATGGTGCCATGAATACCAAAAGTTGCTGAGTGAACTCAGGAATCAGCTCCATCATGAACCTTGTGGCTATAAATAATGGTTGTGGTAGAGGGTCTCAATATCTAGGGTCTCAGCTAATGGTAGAGCCTACTATTCCACACTCTTTATAGGAGTGGCAGTTGTAATAACCCAAAATTTTATTAAATAATAAAATAAAATAAAATAATTTGAATAAAATAAACTATGAGGAAACCATGAAAATAACATTGCAAAGGTGTACAACTTAATGTACAAAATGATGGGAAACCTAGGACAAAACACAGAATTTTGCACAGAAAACCTACATTGGTTATAGCAGTAATAAATCCCCTACTACAATAGTGTGTTCCTATCAAAAAAAATCCAACAAAAACACTATGTTCTGATTACAGAGTAATATATTTTCACTACCGTGGTAATATGAAGGAAGGAAAGATTTCTACCAAGAAAACCACCCCAAAAACTTTTTAAACTCATCCTAATTGAACTCTATATAAACCCAGCATGAGCACCCCATTCTCCTCACTCAAGCAAATGTGAATCACTTCTCTTCTTGCTCTCCTAGCTGTCTTCTTGGCACTCTTTCACTCCATAGCTATCTGACACAACAACTATAGTAGTAAAAAGGAGAAAAAACTAGAATACTGCATCACAGTAACAAGAACATACTACTAGGAGTTCCTTTGGAGAAATCGGAGGTTTAACGAATCAAAGAAGGTATAACGATCATATGTAAGTCTAAAATGCATGATTCATGGTCTAGAATCTACAGTATTAGGATGCCAAAGTCATAGGAAAGCAAAGGATGGGAGAAACATACACAGAAATCCAATTTTCGTGCTGGTTATTGTAGCGGTGATCACCCTTACCATGGTAATGCCTTCGTTTTCCTCTATTTTTGCAAATTTTCTTTTGATTACCGCAAAATCCTACCGCAGTAATGTTATTATTTTTCTAACAACTCCTTTGGTTACCATAGTACTCTGCCGCTGTAATGCAACCCTATATCTCTGAATCCCACTAGTTATCACAGTAGTGACTGCATTCTAATTATTGCAATAATCTCTTCTCCGACCATGGTACATAGAACCAAAACCACATTTAGGCCCATCTAGGAAAACATCCTTCCACAATCAAAGGCCATATTTGATAGGAATCATTTGGGTATGATCTAAAAGTCTTATAAACACGTGAATCACGAATAATAATTTATTGAATCTTAATTTTCAAGGTTGAAGGCTCAAAGAGGCTTGAAATAGCACCACAAGGATAAGAAGAAACTAAAGCATAAAGGTGGAGATGATTTTCAGATTTTAACTTATTATTTTAATTTGAATATTATTTAATGTGTGCTTGCTTAGTATAGGAACATGCCTTGAAACTACATGATATGCTTTGAATTGAATATGCATGCTTAGAAATATATGAATAATGAATGTTGATTCAATGATGTATAATATAATTGATCTACGCTATGCCTATGACGATTACCATGTTATGATGCTTACATGTTTATTCATTTGATTTAATCCATTATTAATGTGATTTGTCACTAAAGAAGGATTAATAAAGATTAAAACCACATACTAGTGCGGTGATGGATTTCATCATGAGTGTTCCAACTTGGACCCGGCTTGCTAGTTATTTTGATTTTCTTGATTGGAACTAGGCATTTGGATGGATCCCACTTCCGAATTGTGAACTTGGGCGTTTGGATTGACCCCATTTTACTGATGATGGGTTTGAGTGTTTGGATTGACCTCACTACCTAGATTTGGAACATTGAGGTGGATTCTTTTAAGTTTTAATGTCAACTGCTAAAAAGTTATTTTGAATCACCTAATCTATGAAAATGTTTGACACATATGTTTTATTTGCTAGAAATAATGATTTAAATTTTTGGAATGATCCACTAGCTCTTGAGCTCACCTCTCTTTTTTAACATTTCAAGAAACCAATGATCAAAAGCTATGTAAGTTGTGGAAGTTTATTTAGTCAATTTTATTCAAAATTTACTTTTGATAAGTTTTGCTAGTCGAGCATGTTGGCCCAGTTTTCCTTGAAGTTTCAAAGTTGTTTTGTTGTGATAAACTCAACGGTTTTGTACATCTTGAATGTTGAGATTGATTTTTAAATAATGAAATTGATTTATTTTATCAAAAGGTTTCAAAATGTTCTTATGAAATCCATACAAGTTAATATGATACAGGAAGTCTCATAGAGTTAGAACAGTGAAAGAAAAGAGAAAGAAAATAAAGAAAATAAAGTGACGCACGACTTCTCAGGTGGCCCACAATGATTAATTGATGATTCGCACATGATGATGACGCGCTTGCTTATTATTGTTGAACTCGAAGGCATCGTGGTAATTTTGCCCTCCAAACTGAAAATCGGATGGTATGCGCCACGAGGGGGAGGTAGGGTGTTACAAAGGTGGTATAAAAAGCTCCGTCAGTAAGTTACTGGGCTAGATGTTTGGAGCTTAGGTGGTAGTTGCTAGGCTAGATGTTTACTCTAATGCCAAAGGCAAGCTAGAACTGTATGTTGTGCCCTACCTCCTATTTTTGTATTGAAATTGTTTTTGAATAACAAAGTTTATTTTTTTAAAAATATTGTTTTAAATATTTTTTTTGGATACAAAGATTACGAATTGAGCTGATAATGGGTAATCTTTGTCAAAGTAAAGCTAAACATTGAAAGAAAAATGGGTTATTGCATTCGAGAAGGCCAATTGCTAAGTAAACTTTGTCTCGCCGCCCAATTGGAGGTTGTTCCACTAGCTCGTGCAAGTAGTCAGATTTGAAAAACACACTTGAAATTAATTTCCTAACAATTAAAAAGGAAGGAGTATTACAATGTACGGCCAAGTGTTTACTAGAAAACAAAGGTGGTATCAAAAGTTAATGTAAGTTATTGGTTTGATTGAAAAACCTTTCAACTAGGTATTGACACCCTAGGTCTAAGAAGAGGACCATAGGTAGAGAGTTGGGTATTGCCAAAGGTGGGACAGTAAATCATGAATAAAACTCCTTAAACAGAGGTTAGAGACTAAAAATATGTGAAAATGAAACACTTGTTTGGTCAAGACATGAGATCAGGAGGATCTTGTACCTCTGGTTTCTGTGTGGTATGGGACTCATAGGAATTCAGGAGTATAGAGGAATCTTGGACTCAAAGATGATAAGCCATATTTGGTAAATAATCGATCACTTCGGAAGAGCTTGTTTTTCTATGCTTAGCTACTAGGGGACAGTTAAGTATAATGGGACTTGGGAGGTCTTAGTCATCAAGGCATTTGCAAAATTATTTGGGTAGTGAGATCTCGGGTGGAAACCTGTGTCAACGGACAAGAGTGGTACGAGACACTTGAACTAAGAGGTATGGACGGAAGCTTGAAGTTTCTCCATGCTTGCTTTAAATTGTAAGATTAAATGATTGTTTGAATGCATGTCATATTTACTTGAGCTTCATAAATACATATATCACCTGTTTTGTAATCATGAAAACAAAACCCTATACCATACAATTTTAGAGGACCTTGAGAATCCTCAAACAACACTTAAAAAGAATAAACGAATAGGTCATTGAAAAAATCAAGAACCTAGAAATATGAATCTCGCATCATGATAGCACAAATGAGATGAAAACCTGAGGAAATTAATACAATGGATGACATAGGAAAAATAGTTATTATCACAAGTCCAAAAAACATTTGTATCGTGAGGATAAGGAAAGATGGGTTTACATACACCCAAATTGATTTGAAATAAAATTATGATTCTCTATTATGGTATCTTATCAGATACTAAAATGACTTTTAATTTGTAGATAATGACAAGAATCCGAGGGAACGCGACTAGGGCTAAGAATACGGATGAGTCTATGTAAGACCCTAAAATTTTTTTTAATTTTTAAGAATAAGAATAAACAAAATCATAAATGAGTTATTGTAGTGCAAAGCACATTAAATACCCTAGGGGTAAAATAGTAATTTTGACACCTAAGGGGTAAAATGTTCAATTCTCGTGAAAAATGAACTATAAGCCAACATAGTGTGGAATGGTGCAAAAATGTATTTACTAAATTCATAATGGTAAGATTCCAAAAAAAAAATTAGAATTCTGGAAATTTGATTAAAAACAGGTCAAAAATAATTTTGACAAAATTATTTGAATAAAAATAAAATTTTTAGATTAAAAATGGTCTAATTGGTAAAACAGATTGAAATAGTAGAAAAATTAGATTTATTAAATTATTGATGAGAAAAATTTTCAGAAAATTAGATTTCTAGAAATTTAGACAAAAATAAATAAAAATAATGTATTTTTGGATATTATAAAATTTATATATGTGTGTATATTGATTTACATGTACATATTGAATTATTAAGTGATAAAAGGGAAAAACATAGAAATTAATTAAAAAAATATTTTCAGAACTTGAAATGATATTAAAACCTGATATTTAAATAAAATTAAATAAATAATCTCATTTTCGCTAAGATAAAAATTTATTATATGCTTAAGTTATAATAGTATATAACAAATAAGATAAAGAAGTTGAGTTGAATGAGAAAATAGAAAATAAAATATGTAAAAAGGAAAAATTAGAATTAAGATTGTTAGAAAATAAACTTAAATGTTGAGAACATAAAATAGTTTATTTAAAAAAAAATCAAGGTACACAGAATGTGGATCCTATATATCATTAATGAAAATAAATTTGATATTCAAGCAAAATATGCATGATATCATTAAATTAAATTTAAAAAATTTAGTTTAATAATAAAATGGTCAAAATAATTGATCACGATATGGTTCATAAATTAAAAATAACATTTTGGTTAAGTTGACAAATAAACGGAGACAACAGTGTACTACACACTGAATTCAAGAATGATGAACACGCTAAAAATAACTACAGTGCAGTATAAAAATGAAAAGTAAAAAAAATAAATAATGAACATGAAAAACGTATTCCATGATGAAAGATAAACTTACTAAAAATATTTGTTGATTTGATTATGTCAACATCTCAGATAGATCTAGTGCAGTATGGATCTCGATGTTGTGGGACATTTGAATAGGTGGAGATGACTATGCTACTCCATGGTATTATCTAAGTTTAAATATGGAATAAGATTGCTTGTTTACACTAATTGAACACATAGGAGCATACTACAGTGTGATTGTGTAATGTTTGAATGCCATGAATTTCCATCTGTTTGTGGTGTATGTTGAACAACATGACCTGCATAGTTTTATCCATGATGTTTATACTTTTTTCACAGTAATTCATATAATCATGTTCTTAAATTGATGAAAGGATGAGCATGCTGAAAATGTGATGTTGCATAATACTTGCAATAACTGTAATTAAGAACCAAACCATGTACCGACACAGTGGTCCATAGAGGATCACTGTGGGAGTTCTCAAGATAAGAAATGATGGGTGTGTCCTTAGTTTTCAAAGATGTAACAATTGGTGTGTCCCTATTTCCCATATGTTGGGTGATGGGTGTGTCCCTATATCCCTTGGAGATTGGAATCGATTCGCTATTTATTTTTAGATGTGAATATGTGGAGAGAACACTAAAGTTAATCCTTTTAGTCTGAATGACAACAGCTAAATAATTGAACTATTCAAGTCGCCTAATGTTTTGATAAGTGGTTGCATATTCTGTGTCTTAGCTTGGATAATGTTATGATGTATTGTGTATGATCCATTGTGCTTTTGAGCTCACCCATGCTTATTTTTTAGGTGATTGTTGAAGATGCTCGTGCTAACAAGTATTTTCAAGACATATCTTGGTAGTTGTATGCTTCACTGTTGAGGTCATCACAAGAATAAGAACTTAAATTTTTGTTTTAAGTTGCGCATATGACCCATTGAACTACCTCATATATTAATTTTATCATCAATTAGGAGTCAGACATATCGGCAAAATTTTGGCTATTACTTACATGAAAGTTGACTTTAAATCATTTTATCATGTCGAGGTTCTCATATTGATTCAATTGATTTAATCATTGAATTTATTTTTCACGTACATTTATGAGATGTGACCTAGCGTGTCCAGGCAATTAGTTACTTGTATTTGTGATAGTAATATCTTGATTCTCGACAGTGATACATGGATGATAATAAATGTGAAAGTGCGTATGTCCTCATGTACGACTCAAATGCAGTAATTGTTAATGGGTCGGGAATTGAGGATTTATATTTGCTCAGGGATCAGAGAGCACCGGTGGCAGTAGCAACTCCCGTTGGAGTGATTTTATCACCAAAGATATTGGCAGAGATCACTCGATAGGTGGTCGAGCTGGTTATGAGGACTTTACCTTAGGCACAAAGTCTGCCTCCAATACAGCCATGACCCTAGCCTCACACTCATCAGGCCCTGTTGCCAAATGGTCTAATATTATCAGGACAAATTTTTGCCAAAGATAAGGAACAAAGGAACTTACTGATTGAGTTCCAAAAGCTGCGTCTAAGTACCTTCGTTGGAAAGGCGGATCACATGGCAACGAACGTATAGTTTTTGACAATAAACAAACATCTAAATGCTTTGGGGGCAACTGGCCCTAGATGAGTGGCTTTAGTAGTACATTAATTTATTGGACTGGGAAATGATCATGAATGACCCCAAGATCGATGTTTCAAGTATGACATGGAAGCAGTTCAAGAAGTTGTTCTATGATAACTTCTTCTCCACAGCTATTATGAGATAACTACAGTGATAGTTTGTATGACTGACTCAGAGAACTATGAGGATGACTGAGTATGAGAGAAAGTTTACCAAGCTGTTTAGGTTTGCTTGAGAATTGGTTCAAGATAAGCAGGCCAAGGCCAACAAATTTGCAGAAGGTCTTCGAGTGGAAATTAGGAAATTTATTTTTCCATTAAGACTAACTATATTCAAGGAGACCGTCATTAGAGCACAGCTAATCGAAAGAGACATTAACTTTGAATAACCTCTAAAGAACCAAAACAAGAG
The DNA here is from genome assembly GCA_030144865.1 of Tinospora cordifolia. Lineage (NCBI taxonomy): Eukaryota > Viridiplantae > Streptophyta > Magnoliopsida > Ranunculales > Menispermaceae > Tinospora > Tinospora cordifolia. The sequence continues at coordinate 58,209 of JAJIYU010000178.1, read as the reverse complement.
GCCACAAAATGAGGAAAAGTCAGGGAATGGTAACAAGAACAAAAATATTTCTCGATAAGGCACCCAGACTTAGTAACAAGCACAAACAAACCATCTAAAGAGGAACAAAGGGAACAAGCCAAGTGACAAGTGCTTTATTTCCACTGCAACCTTTAAGGACATGTGACAAAGTTTTGTTTTGCCAAAGCTCAAACTCCTCAACAGTAACAATATAATCAAGGAGGAGGACAAAATGGACGTCCTCAAGTCTAACAACAGCAATAGCTTCAATAGAATAACCATGGGTAAAATTAGAATCAAAATCAGGGTCATGAGCAAAGCTAGGCCAAAGTCTTTACTGTTGCAGACATTCAAGATGATCAAGCCCCTATAGTGGAAGGTACATTCCTATTATTTAATGTTGCTATGAAACTTTTGTTTGATTTGGGTGCTATCAAATCTTTTGTTGCTAAACAACTAATGGATAGGTTACAACTAGTAATGAATATCTTGCCTATGACATTGAATATATCCACACCCATAGGGACTACCATTACCTCGAAAAGAATATATAATTGTGACCTTAGATTTGGGGATAAGCTGGTTTTAGTCGATCTTATGTTCTTCCATTTTATGGATATGATGTAATATTGTGAATGGACTAGTTAATCCAGCGTCGGGCAAAGATAGATTGTCCCAAGAGAAGGGCAACTATAACATTACCTTCAGAAGATACTCTTAGAATCAACGGTGATATGTAGAGATTACCTAAAAGCTCAATGATAGCGATGTTGAACTGCTTGAGGTAGGAAGATGACTTTAAGAAGTTCTTAGAGGAGGACACTAAAGAGCAGAAGGAAATTCATAACTATAACACCCCGCCTCCCCCGAATCTTTTACACGTGGACCACACCACTTGGCCGGGAGGCAGACCTATGTTATATTATTTCATTCTTAAGTAACATTAACTCATAACATTTCTCAAATAGATAACAAGAGATCTTAAGAAAATAATTTAATATTTTTAATTAAATAAAAAAGGTACAAAACCCTTGTTTTTTGTTATGCGAAAATAACCCCAAATAACAAAATTTGGGACAACATGCCCTACAATTAAATAAATTCTAAGAAATATTGTATATGTAACATTCATGTGATCTTTGTCTGTCAATTTCTTAAAATATTAGAAAAACGAAGGATGAGAACAAAGTCCAGTGGATCATTCTAAATATTTCAAGCATTATATGGTTCAACCATTTACTTGTTTAACAGTTATAATTAAGACTAAAAGGGGTTAACCTTAGTGTTCTTATCAAAATTCATATCAAAGGAGGAAAATGGTAATATTTATGCCAGTTTCCCATAGATCTAGGGTTTAACCCATTATTCGAGATTTTGGGTCTTACCCGTGTAAACTAGGGACAAATAACATCGTTCCAATCTTAAGAACACCCATAGTAATCGCCTTTGGGACACTACGCCGAAACATGGTTATAACCTTAATTAATTTTTCTGTTAAGTGTAAAGCATAACATTCATGAATATAAACTAACATGATTTTGAAATTGAACATGTGAGCATGATAACAACATAGCATGGATTATATCATCACATAACGTAAATTTTTATTCATGCAAACCTAAGCATGTGACATTTAGGCATGGCATGTATGATTATTTCAACATAGAGCATGCATATTCAAGTATAAACACACATGAACATCTTATTAAAATCAAAACAATTAAGTAGAATTCAGAATTCACTTCCACCTCAAATAACTTTACTCCTTTTGATCTAAGCTCTTATGTTGAACCTTCAACACCAGTTCTAGCACAAAATTTGTGCAAAACCCCATTTCTCCACCTTCCTACTACTCTAATTGTTGTTTAAAATAGCTAACGAAAAAAAGAGATGCCAAGATGGAGGCAAGGAGAGCAAGAAGAAACTTGTCTAGTTCTTGTTAGGATGAAGAGAATAGGGAGAAGTGCACAATTTATATAGAGTTCTAATGGGTAGGAATTGGCAAGTTTAGGGTGTTCTAATGCAAGAAACTTGCTAATTTTCATACTTTTCGTACAAGAATTAGTGAGTGTTAAAATTAGGGTTTTGGGGGCTTTCCAATGTGTTTTAGTAAGTTTTTTCACGCAATTCTATTATTTTTTTCAGAATTTTATTTCCACTACCATAGTAACGCACTTTCGTTACTACGATAGTCTTTTTATGCCTCATTTTTAATTTTTGTAAAATCTGTCATGTTACTACGGTAGTGTTTTTACTACCATGGTAGCTTGGTGCAAAATACATATATTTTTATTTCTCTATTTTTGCCTACCTTTTCATATTTTTGAAATACACTTCTATTGCACCAAAATTCCCATAAAATTCTTGAAGTTGATTTTTCTCAATTTATTTTATTTGATTGAATTTATAAAATTTTTGTACAAATTTCAGGGTATTACAACCTACCCCCCTTAAAAGAAATTTTTTGTCCTCAAAATTTGCACTCATTCATTTGGTTGTTGTTCAGTTACGTAATCCTAGTGAAGAGGTCCAAATTTCATCTCATTTTTTAGTTCCTAGGTGGTCTCTTCCGCTCCATGATGTTTCTAGAGAACTTTGACCAAGAGAATGTCCTTCATTCTTAAGCTTTGTACCTTACGATCGAGGATCTTAACTGCCACTTCTTCACACGTAGCATCGTCTTGGATGTCCACCTCCTCCCAATGGATTATATGAGAGGGATCGGGTTCATAATTCTTCAGCATTGACACATGGAACACATTGTGAACTGAGGAAATTCTATTTGTTAGATCTAATTCATAGATGCATTCTCCAATTCTTCTAAGTATTTTGAATGGGCCGATGAATCTAGGTGACAGATTGCTTTGTATCCAAACCGCTTGATTCCTTTCTTAGGGCTTATCCTTAATAACACTCTATCACATACTTGAAACTCAAGGGGCCTTCTACTTTTATCTACATAACTCTTTTGTCTAATTTATGTTATGGACAATTTCTTTTGTATTCGTTTTACTTGATTTTTCATCTCCTCCACTAGATTTGTTCTAGTAAGCACGTGGTCCTCAAGCTCAGCCCAACAAGTCGATGATCTACAGAGCTTCCCATAGAGAGTTTCATATGAAGCCATCTTTATACTTGCTTGATAATTGTTGTTATAGGCAAACTCTGCCAGGTAAAAGTACTTGCTCTAGTTGCTCTTGAAATGAAGGACGCAAGACCTCAACATGTTTTCTAGTGCTTGATGACTCTTTTAAATCGACCATCAATTTTTGGATGAAAAGCGGTGCTCATGGTGAGTCTAGTACCCAACTTATTCTGTAGACTCTACCAAAATTGTGATGTGATTTGAGAGTCCCTATCCGACACTATAGTCTTTGGTACACCATGATTCGTACTATCTCCTTTACATAGAATTCCCCTAACTTACTTGGTCTATGGATCTAAAAGGCAAGAAGCGTGCCACCTTAATGAGATGATCCACAAGCACCCATACAATATCTTCTCCTTTTTGGTTATAGGGCAATCCGCTGACAAAGTCCATAGCAATGTTATCACACTTTCATTCAGGGATTGGGAGTGGTTGTAGCATTCCAATGGGTTTTCTATGTTCTGCCTTCACCTGTTGACAGGTTACGCACTTGGAGACATTTAGCTACATCTTTCTTTATTCCTTGTAGCCAGTAGGTCTTTTTGAGGTTTTAATACATCTTGTCGTCGCTTGGATGCATCGTGTACTTGGTCTAATGGGCTTCATCTAATATGGTTAGCTTACTCTTTCCATTCTAAGGCACGCAAATTCTATCTCCAAGCCCTAGGGTATTTTTAGCATCCATCCTAAAGTGTGTATGCTTACCCCGTTCAACTCCTTCTATCAATTTTTTGAGCCACTTGTCTTGCCTTTGTTCATCCATAATTTGATGTAGAAGATCCAATTGGCAAGTCATATTGTAAAGATAAACTTATTTCTTGTCTAAAGACACACCTAGGTTAAAACCCTCAATTAACTGATACATCTGACCCTTTTCTTCCTCCTATTTGTTGAATTTCGTACTTAAGGATCGACCACCACATTAGCCTTCCTTGGATGGTAGTATAGTTGGAAATCATAGTCCTTAAAGAACTCCATCCATCTTCGTTGCCTGAGGTTCAACTCCTTTTGAGTGTAGGTATATTTCCGACTCTTATGGTATGAGAAATGGTCAAATTTCTCATTATAGAGGTAACGTTTCCAAATCTTTAGAGCAAATATAATGGCAAATAATTCTAAGTCATGGGTTGGGTAATTTTATTCATGGATCTTAAGTTGTCTTGAGGCATATGCAATAATGTTTCCTTCCTGCATCAAGACTGCACCCAGTCGATTTTGTGAAGCATCCGTATACAAAACATATTCAACGCTATGTGAAGGAGTGACTAAGATGGGGGTCATAGTCAATCTCCTCTTCAATTTTTAAAATTTTAGTTCACACTTCTCATCCCAATTGAACTTGACTCACTTTCTAGTTAGCTTGGTCATGGGTTCGGCCAACTTGGAGAAATCTCAGATGAATCTTCGATAATATCTAGCTAGGCCTAAGAAACTTTTAATCTCTATAACTGTCTTTTATTGCTTCAAGTCCATGACAGCTTCCACATTCTTAGAATCTACAGAAATGCCTTATGCTGATACTACATGGCCAAGGAACTTGACCATCTTCATCTAGAATTCACACTTGCTAAACTTGGCATACAGTTGGTTTCTCCTAAGGGTCTCCAACACAATCCTTAAGTGTTCTAAGTGTTTGGCCTCTGACTTAGATTAAATCAAGATTTTGTCTACGAATACTACTACAAACTAGTTAAGGTATTATTGAAACACTTAGTCCATTAGATCCATGAATGCTACTAGTGCATTGGTTAAACGAAATGGCATCACTGGGAACTTAAAGTGTCCATACCAGTCCTAAAAGTTGTCTTGTATATATCTGACTCTTGGATTCTCAGTTGGTGATATCCTAACCTAAGATCATCTTGTGTATATCTGACTCTTGGATTCTCAGTTGGTGATATCCTAACCTAAGATCAATCTTAGAGAACTGAGTGGCTCATCTTAATTGATCGAATAGGTTATCTACTCGTGGTAGGGGATATTTGTTCTTCATTGTCATCTGATAAAGTTTTCAATGGTTAGCATAGAGTCTCATGGACCCATCTATCTTCTTAACGAACAGCACCGGAACTCCCTATGGTGATTCACTTGTCCTGATGAATTTATTCTCTCAGAGCTCGTCTGGCTGAGTCTTTAACTCGATCAACTCTACTGGTGCCATTCTATAGGGAGGTATGGCTATGAGGTTGGTTCGAGGGTAAGCTTTGATTTTGAATTCTACTTCTCTAGTAGGTGGTAGTCTAGGTATGTCATCTGGGAACAAGTCTTCATATTCTTGAGCCACTTCTAAGTTTTAAATTCCTCCTGTAAGGTCCTCCCTCTAAGAGTTTCTTGAGTTCAACTTTCTAACTTAGGCAATTCATCATGGTCATTATTGGCTTTCTAGGTAATTTCTACATATCACTGTTGATTCTATAGGTTTCTCTCGTTGGTGATGTTATTGTTACTTGGCTCTTAGGACAATCTATTTGTGCCTGATACTGATTTAACTAGCCCATCCCAAGATTACATCATATCCATAAAAAAGAAGTACACAGAGGCCGACTAAGATCAATTAATCTCTAAATCTAAGTTCACAACTACACATTCTTTTTTAGTGGTAGTAGTCCCTATGTGTGTGGATACATTCAAAGTCATAGGCAATGTTTTTATTACTAGTTGCAACCATTTACTAGTTTTTCTACAACAAAAGATTTTGTAGCACCTAAATCAAACAACAATTTCACAGCAATATTAAACAATAGAAATGTACCTTTTCCTGTAGGGACTTGGTCCTCAAGGGCATTAGCAACTACGAACACTTTGGCCTGGTTCTACGCACAACCTTAGTTCTACCCTTGGTTAACATTTTATCATGCTTGAGGTTGACCATTTCGTCGTCCACCTTGATTATTTTGTGGCTGTTGTTGAGGAGTTTGATCTGGTGCTCTTATAGGGCAATTTTTTGCTATGTGCCCCCTCTATTTGCACATGAAACACAGTCCTAGCCTTTTCGCTTGGTCCTTTTGTTCTTCCTTAGCATGGTTGGGTTGCACTTGTTGGTGAGTCTAAGGTGCCTTTCCACCATTCTTGTTTTGCTGCTTTTGGGTTCCTTGATAATCCTAGTTATTACCTGGTCTGTTGTTTCTATTCTTCAACTTATGTTCAAAGTTGAGTTCTTGTTCCAGTGGCAATGCCTTCTCTATGATGTCCCTGTACGTCTTCAGGCCCATTAATATTATCACTTTTTGAATTTTGATCTTGAAACCCTCCACAAATCTGTTGGCCTTCATCTTTTCTTCCCTGATCAATTTTGGGGAGAACTTGGCCAATTAGATAAACTTGGTCTCATCTTTCTAAGTCAACTTGACAAACTCAGACTGCATCATCCTCAGTGTAGCCTCTGGGAAGAACTTATCATAGAACACTTCCTTGAACTCTTCCCAGTTCATCTCCCTGACATTGATGTTCAAATTTGCCTTCAGCATCTGCCACGCATCAACTCCTAGCTTGTCCCTTGAAATGATCGGTAGCCAGCACAACTCTATGGGGACTATATCCCCTAAAACATCCAGATGCTCGTCAAGTTCGTGGTACCAATAGTTTGCTGAGATGCAATCAGATGTTCCATGAAATTGAGATGGGCAAAATTTCTGCTACTCCATCAACATGTCCCTTTATTCCTTATCCTCAATGCCATCTCATGCCCTCTGATGAATTGGAAACTCAGGTACAAGCACCAGCTGCTTCATTAGAATTTGTTCTTGCATCTGCAACTATGGCATCGCTTGTGCCAGAATTTGAGGCACTGCCCTCGTAATCTGCTCTTCCACTCTCCTAGTGATCTCTATTAACAGCTCAAGAGTCAACATATTCTCAATCTGAAGCTCAGCAGCACTAGTTTATGCTTCAAGTACTGCACAATCTTGTATTCCAAAAATTTCATAAATTCTCATGGATCAATTCTATTTCATTTAATTAAATTTCTTACAAATTTTCAGGATATTAAAACCTACCCCCTTAAAAGGAATTTCGTCGTCAACATTTGCACTAACCCATTCAAGTGTCATTCAATCACTTGTTTCTAGTGAAAAGTTCTAGGTACTTAGCCATTATCTCCCTTTCCAACTCCCAACTGGCCTCTTCTACTCCATGATGTTTCCATAGAACTTTGATCAAGGGAATGTCCTCCATTCTTAGGCTTTGCACCTTGCAATCGAGCATTCTAACTGCCACTTTTCATATGTGGCATCATCTTGGATGTCTACCTCCTCCTAATGGATTAGTGAGAGGGATCAGGTTCATACTTCCTCAGCATCGACACGTGGAACACATTGTGTACTGAGGACGTACGGTTTGGTAAGTCCAACTCGTAGGTGCATCTCTAGTTCTTCTAAGTATCTCAAATGGGCCAATGGATCTAGCTGATAGCTTCCTTTTATATCTAAACCGCTTGATTCCTTTTTGAGGGCTAATTCGTAAAAACACCTGATCGCCTACTTGGAACTCGCAGGGTCTTTTCTTCTTGTCAATATAACTCTTTTGTCTACTCTATGTCGTGCCAAATCTCTTTTGTATATGTTTTGTTTTACTGTTCATCTCCTCCACTAGATCTTATGCAATAAGTACATGATCCTCAAGTTTAGGCCAACAGGTTGTTGATCTGCAAGGATTCCCATAAAGAACTTCATATGAAGCCATCTTATATTTGTTTGATAACTGTTGTTATAGGCAAACTTCGCTATGTGTAGGTACTTACTCCAGTTGCCCTTAAAATCAAGGACACGAGACCTCAGCATGTCTTCTAGTGTCTAAATGACTCTCTTAAACTGACCATCAATTTGACGATGGAAAGCGGTGCTCATAATGAGTCTGTTGCTCAACTCCTTCTGTAGACTTAGCTAGAAATGTGATGTCAATCAAGAATCTCTATTAGATACTATTCTCTTAGGCACACCATGAAATCTTACTACCTCATTCACATAGAGTTCTCCCAGCTTACTAACTTGGTCTGTGGATCTAAGAGCAAGAAATCGGCCACCTCAGTGATAAGATCCACAATTACCCATGCGGTGCTTCTCCCTTCTGGTTTCAAGGTAATTTGCTGACAAAGTCGATGGTGATGTTATCCTACATCCATTCAGAGACAGGGAGTGGTTGTAACATTTCAGAAGGCTTGTGGTGTTCTGCCTTCACCTGCTGACAGGTTAGCACTTGGAGACGTGTTTAGCTATATCTCTTTTAATTCCTCACCACCAATAGGTCTTACAGAGGTTTTGATACATCTTGTCACAGCCTAGATGCATCGTTTATTTGGTCTAAAGGGCTTCGTCTAGTATGGCTTGCTTACTTTGTCCATTCTGAGGCACATAAGTTTTATCTTTAAGTCTTAGGGTATTTTCAGCATCTAATCTGAAATATGTATGCTTACCATGTTCAACTCCTTCAATCAAGCTTGTGAGCCACTCAACTTACCTTTGTTCATCCCTGATCTTATGTAGAAGTTCGGTTGGCAAGTCATGTTGTAAAGATAAGCATAGTTCTCATTCAAATTTACGCCCAGATTGAACTCTTTGATCAATTGGTACATCTGACCCTTCTCCTCTTCCTATTTGTTGTACTTCCTACTCAAGGCATCAGCCACTACATTTGCCTTCCCCAGGTGGTAGTGTAGTTGGAAACCATAGTCCTTAAGGAACTCCATTCATCTGCGCTGCCTAAGATTCAACTCCTTCTATGTGTAGATATATTTTAAACTCTTATGATCAGAAAATAAGTCAAACTTCTCACAATAAAGATAGTGTCTCCAAATCTTTAGGGCAAACATGATGGCCGCTAGCTCCAAGTCATGGGCCAGGTAGTTTTCTTCATGGATCTTCAATTGTATTGAAGCATATGTGACAAACTTTCTGTCTTGCATCAAGATTGCACTAATCCATTTCGTGAGGAATCTATGTACAAAACATATGCAATACCATGGGTAGGTGTGACTAAGAGGGGTTCATAGTCAATCTCCTCTTCAGTTCTTGAAATGATTGTTCACACTTCTCATCCCAATTGAACTTGACTCCTTTCCTAATCAGCTTGGTCGTGGGTTCAGGCAACTTGGAGAAGTCTTAGATGAATCTTCAGTAATATCCAGCTAGGTCTAAGAAACTCTTGATTTTTGTAACTATATTTAGTTATTTCCAGTCCACAACAGCTTCCACCTTCTCAGGATCTATATAGGTGTCTTCTACTAATACTACATGTCCAAGGAACTTGATTGTCTTCATGCAGAATTCACACTTGCTGAACTTGGCATATAACTGGTTTCTTCTAAGGGTCTCCAATACAATCTTCAACTATTCTGAGTGTTCAGCTTTAGACTTAGTGTAGATCAGGATTTCATATATGAATACTGCCACAAACTGATCTCAGTCGACCTCTGTATACTTGCTCTAATACCACCTTTGTAACACCCTACCTCCCATGCTTTGGGCCTATGTCATCTGACGATATTTTCTTTCTATTTTTGGTCTGCCTAAGAAGCAGGCCCAGTGTTACATTATTCTTTTTTCCTTTTTCTCTTCCCAAATCCTTGGGACTTTCTGAATAATATTAACTCATGCAATAATTCAGAAAAAATAAATATTTAGAAATATTTAGATACGATAATTTTATATCAATAATTATTTTCGAAATTCAAAAGTACATAGCCTTTGTGTTTGTTACTGCTGAAAATAAACTTTAAATTTCAAATAAAGTAAATTGGGCCAACATGCCTTATAATTTAATAAAATCTCACAAAAGAAACTAATCTAAGAATCTTTCATAAGGTCTTAATATATCAATTTCTTGAAGGATTAGAAAGAAGGGGTGAGCTTGAGCCCAATGGATCATTCCAAATATTTAAATCATTATTTCAACAAATAAAACAAATATGTCAAGCACTTTCCAATATTGCGTGATTCAAACAATTCATTATTTTCAGTTGTAATTAAGATCGAAAGGGATTAACCTTTGTGTTCCAAATCTAGGGAGAGAGATCATTCCTGAAACTCAAACCCTTCTATGTGAAGTAGGATCACTCCTGAAAACCCAGTTCACTCTAGAGTCAATCTTGATACCCAGTTCTAAGTAAAATGTTTGACATGGTTAGAACACACACGAAGAAATCCTTCCTCACATCGATACGTGGTTAGAATCTCTTTTAATCTTTGATTAAGTGTAAAAACATAACATTCATGTAAATAAATTGAATTTAAACAACATTAAACATGTAAGCATGGTATGTAACACCCCGACCCCGAATTCATAGTGGACTTGACGACATAGCGGGTTAAGCCAGTATTACATTTATAAGTGACTCGCACTTGACTTTCTAGTTCTTTTATCCCAAGTCTTATTGAACATTAAGAGTATTCAACTCAATTAAATAAATGTAATTTCAACTAGACAAATCAAAGAGAAATAAAAGAAATCTTTAATTTTATTCAATGAATAAAAGAGGAGAGAGTACATAACTCATGTTCAAACTACAGCTGAATATTCAAAATGGGGCAACATGCCCTTACATTTAAACAAAAACTTTCTAAATAAAATATCCTAATTATTGTCGTTATTCTTCAATGTGATCAATTCCTTGAAAAGGTGAAATAGGAAGGGTAAGCACAAAGCCCAATAGGTCATTGTAAGACAACTAAAACATTATTCCAATTCAATAAGACATCCAAATCATATACTTACAATCATTAAATGATTCAAACAATTTATTATTTTCAGTTGTAAATTAGACTAAAAGGGGTCAACCTTGATGTTCTTATCAAAATATCTCCCTTGAGTGGAAAGGCATTTCTTTATGCCAAATTTCATTGGACTTAGGCTCTCACCCATCTTCCAAGTATTTTGGAACCTTACCCATGTGAACTAATCACATGTAAGGAACACCCACAGAAATCCTTGTGGATCACTATGACAGTACGTGGTTCTTATTATTAATCATCTTTCTTTAATCAACATTCATGAATTATAAACTAATTCAATAAATTTTGACATGAATATTATATCAACATTAAAACATGAAAATGTTACATTCATGCAACACCAATCCAAAATAAACTTTAGCATGTGAAATCTAAGCATGGCATGGTTTCATGATGATTGAACATGATAAACGGAAAGTAAAGCATGCTTAATAAATTGAATTTTAAAATATGCATAAACTGAATTTTAAACATGCATACTCATTAATTTAAAACAACAAAGTAGGAGTTTAGAAATCACTTCCACCTCTGTTGAACAATTCAGTTGGAATATTTTGCAATTCAGCAATACTTCATTACTCTAAAACACTCAAGAAAATTAAAAATTTACACAAGATCACTCAAGAATGTTCAAGAATACTCAAGAACAAAAAGAGGTGCCACGAAAAAGCAAGATGAATCTTATCAGCTCTTACTTTGGGATGAAGAGAATGAGAACACAAGGGGCTTTATATAAAGTTTCAGTGGCTATGGGGACAGCTCATGGTGTGCTCACATAGGAAATCTTTCCATCTCTCTTATGCAACATTTTGGTATGCGAATTTTTTCAATCCCCTATGGTGCATATGATTTGGATATGTGAGCAATTAGGGTTTCCTTTTCTTGGTGTGAACACATGTTTTGAGCCTCATTTGAGTTTCCTTCTTATGTGTGAGAATAAAGTTTGAGCAAGTTTGAGTTTCCTTCTCATATGTGAACACAATCTTGGGTTGGGACAACTTTCTAATGTAGTTTCTTTTTCTTGTGTGCACATACCTTAGGTCAACACGGCTTGGATTTTTTTCCATAGTTGGTATGCAATGAGTTGGGATGTTTCTAACTTTGGTTCTTCTCTTGTGGTTTGTGGATTAGCATAGGATTCTTTCCCATTTCATTCCTTCCTCTTGTGCATCATGTGAGAGCATGGAAACATTTCAATTTCTACTTTGTGCATCACGAACTTGCATTATTTGGTGTGCACAAATCAACAACCTTCAATTTTGGCACTCTTCTTGTGGTGCGCACATGGTGAGGATAATATGGGAATCCATGGTGGTTTGGACGTTTGGCAACTTTCTATTTTGTCTCCTCTTCTCATGCGTCAAGATTTGGTGTGCACATGAGCATGGGAACTTCTATTTTGGGTTCATTTCTTGTGGAGCTCATGACTAGGGTAGTTTAGGCACTTGAATTAGATGACGGTTTAGCAACTTGGGTAAGTTTCTAATTTTGGCTTGTTTAGTTGTGGCACACACATGTGAGGGTAGCTTAGGGTTTTTTTTTTTGCTGATTTTTGTGTTCACATGGTTCATGGAAACCTTCCATTTTGGTTTTCTTGGTGTGCTCATGATCGTCTTTCTAATATGGTTTAGCAACGTTTTGGAATTCTTTCTAATATGGATTAGCAAAGATCTAGACATCTCTTTGTGTGCATAGGAAACTTTCTAAATCATTTTCTAGTGTATACATTGGGAACTTTCTATTTTTCCATCTTTCCTCATTCCTCTTCTTTTGGACATCCCACCATGTGTGTGTAAATGTTTCTAATTTTCATTTGTTTCTATTTTGTTTCTCACAAAACCATGCTCTTGGCATGTTTCTAATTCCCTTCTCATGACACCCACATCAACAAATTAAATGAACTTCCAATGAATTTATTTCATTTATCATTTAGGCCTCAATAATGTTGCACCTCAATTTCCTTAAATTTATCTTTGTTTCATCTCACTTCATTGAGACTCTTCAGAGCAAATGGACTTCTACCGAATTAATTACACATATAATTGAAGGGAATCGTTTCATTTCGTACAAATTTTTTTAGGGTATTACATGGTAACAACACAGCATGGATCATATCATCACATAGCATACATATTTATTAATGTAAGCCTAAGCATGCATATTCTACATGGCATGTGAAAGAACGGATCATGCATATTCAGAAATTCACATACATGCAAGCCTCATTTAAATCAAAATAATAAAGTAAAAGTTAAAAATCATCTCCACCTCAAATAGCAACTCCTTTCTAAACTTTCAGTTGAATCTCTTTCAGATCTCACGAACTACTAGCATAGAAATTTGTGCAACACTTCATTACTTATACTCCAATTGTTGTTTAGAACAACTAAAGAAAGAAAAGGGATGCCTAGAGGGGGCAAAGAGAACAAAAAAGAACTTGTTCAATTCTTGCTGGTGAAGAAAATACGAGACCAGGCAGGGTTTATATAGAGTTCCAATGTGTAGGAATTGACAAGTTTGGGGTATTTCCAGCATAGAAAAATTGATATTTCTTCAATCCTGGGCACAAGAATTAGTAACTTAGGGTTTTTAGGTATTTTGGAGGCTTTCCAAATTGTTTCTCACGCGCTTTTTAGCACGATTCATCGTGTTACTGTGGTAGGTTACCATGATAGCCACTTGATGTCTTTCTTTTGCGCGATTTCTATTTTTTTAAAATTTTTTCTCACACTACCGCAATAATGCTTTCCATTATTGCACCAAAATGCTACACAAAAAGTATATATAGATATATATATATTTCTTCATTTTTGTTTCTATTTTACTTCCATTCTTCATGTATTTGTATTTTCTTTCATTCTCTTCATTTCTTTCTCTTTTTTTTCTCCTTTTTGGCTACCTTTCCATTTTGTTTTATTTCTATTTTACCTACTTTATTTATAACTTGGAATATAAATAATTTATACCCAAAAATTCTATAAAATCCTCAATTAATGTCGTTTCTCATTTTGGCCACTTATAAGTTAAGGTATGCACAATCTTGTATCCCAAAAATTTCATAATTTTTCAAGGATCAATTCTATTTCATTTAATTAAATTTTGTACAAATTTTCAGGGTATTTTATAATCACACATGAACATCTTATTAAAATTAAAATAATAAAGTAAAATTCAGAATTCACTTCCACGTCGAATAGATTTATTCTTTTTGATCTTAGCTATTCTTTTGAACCTTCAACACCAGTTCTAGCACAAAATTTATGCAGAACCCCGCTCCTCCACCTTCATACTACTCTAATTGTTGTTTAGAACAACTAAAGAAAAAAGAGATGTGCCAAAGGGAGGCAAGGAAGCAAGAAAGGACTTGTCTAGTTCTTGTTGGGATGAAGAAAATGCGGGGACGTGCATGGTTTATCTGGAGTTCTGATGGGTAAAAATTAGCAAGTTTGGGGTGTTTCCAATACAGGAAACTTGCTAATTTTCCTCCTTTTCATACAAGAATCAGTAAGTGTTGAAGTTAGGGTTTGGGGGGCTTTCCAATGTGTTTTAGCGATTTTTTTCGTACAATTCCATTATTTTTTTCAAAATTTAAGTCACACTACCACGATAACGCACTACCGTTACCGTGGTAGTCTTTTTGCGCCTCGTTTTTTATTTTCAATAAATTTGATGTGCTGCAACGGAAGTGTTTTCACTACTGCGGTAGCCTGGTGCAAAATACATATTTTTTTCTCTATTTTTGCCTATATTTTTATATTTTGAAACATACTTCTATTGCACCAAAATTCCTATAAAATTCTCAAAGTCGATTTTTCTTAATTTATTTTATTTAATTTAATTTATCAAATTTGTGTACAAATTTTTGGGGTATTACGAGAACTTAGTGGTGGTTCGAGATTATGAAGATGTATTTCCAAATGACTTACCAAAACTACCACTGACTAGAAATAGTGGAGTTCAAGATCGAAGTTCACGCTAGAACTGTTCCCATAGTCATTCCTCCCTACCAAATGGTACCATATTAAGTTAAAGAATCAGCTAGATGAGCTTTGAGAAAAAGGATTCGTCATACCAAGGAAATCACAGTGGAGAGCTCCATAAAGAAGAAAAATGGATCCATAAGGTTGTTTGTCAACTATCAAAAATTGAATCAGGTAACAGTGAAGAATAAGTACTTTTTTCCAAAGATCGATGACTAATTCGAGGAGTTGAGGGAAACCACACATTTCTTCAAAATCAATCTTAGGTCAAGATATCACCAATTGAGAATCTGAGAATCAAACATGCATAAGACGACCTTTATAACTCGATATGGACACCTCGAGTCCATAGTGATGCCATTTGAATTAACCAATGCACCAGCAGCATTCATAAACTTGATAAACAGAGCACTCAGATGATACCTTGATCAATTTGTAGTAGTATTTGTGGATGACATCTTGATCTACTCCAAGTCAGAAGCTAAACATGTAGAACACGTGAGGATTGTATTAGAAACACTTAACAGAAATGGATTATATGCCAAGTTTAGTAAGTGCAAGTTTTGGATGAAGATGGTCAAGTTCCTTGGTCAAGTATTATCAATGGAAGGCATCTTTGTAGATCCTCAAAAGGTGGAGACTACCACAGACAAGAAACAACCCAAGATAGTTACAAAGATCAGAAGTTTCTTAGGCCTAGCTGGCTCCCATAGGTGATTTATCTGAGATTTCTCAAAGTTAGGCGAACCCATGACCAGGTTAACCAGAAAAGGAGTTAAGTTCAATTAGGATGAAAAGTGTGAATGAACGCTCCAAGAATTAACGAAGAAATTGATTTCAGCCCCCATATTAGTCACCCCTACACATGGTATTGGATATGTGTTGTATACATATGCTTCATAGAATGGGTTGGGTGCAATGTTGATGCAAGAAGGAAAAATTGTTGCTTATGCCTCGTGACAACTTAAGATCCATGAAAAAAATTATCCTTTTTATGACCTATATAATTAGCAGCCATTGTATTTGCACTGAGGATCTAGAGATACTACCTTTATGGTGAAAGATTTGGTATGTTTTCAAATCACAAGTGTTTGAAGTACATCTACACCCAAAAGGAATTAGATCTCAGGTTGCCCAGATGGAATTCCTAAAAGATTATGATTTTCAACTACATTAGCATCCAAGAAGGGTCAATGTCGTAGCTGATGCCCTGAGTAGGAAATTTAACAAACAAGATGAGGAAAAAGGTTAGATGTACCAATTAATTGAACATTTCAACCTAGGCGTGACTTCAAATGAGAAACAAGCATAACAGTACAATACAACTTGCTAGCCAGATTTTTTACATCAAATCAGAAATGAATAGAGGCAAGATAAGTGAATTGCAACCCTGATTAGCTCGAAGAGTGGTGAATCAAAGATGAACAGAGGTAAGATAATTGCGCCTGAACTAATTAAAGATGAGAAAATAAAGGCCAATAGGTTTATAGAAGGCCTAAAAATTGAAATATGTAGAGTAGTGAATCCAATGGGTCTGATGGAGCGAGAGGTCAACTTTGAGCAAAGGTTGATAAAAGAGGACAAAAGACCCAACAATAGCAAAGAGCTCTCGGGGAACCAAAAGAAGCAAAACAAGAACTAGCCACCAAGGAAACAGAATCAGGGTAGAGTTGAGAAGTAGTTGGCTCAGAGATAAGGAGCTTGCTACAACTGTGGATAGAAGAGGCATCTTACCAAGGACTATCAGAACCAAGGACCATGGAAACAAATCCAAGGGTAGAATAATGGTCAGGGCAAAAACCAAAGGTGACAGTGGACAGCAGCAACCACAACAATAGCAATAGCAGTAGCAGGGCAATAGAATCAGCCCAAGTTTTTGCTATTGAGGATGGAAGTGGACCTAGCTCCAACTATCAAAGGCACATTTCAATTGTTTAACGTTGTTGTTAAGATCTTGTTAAATTCAGGTGCCACTAAGTCATTTGTGTCAAAAGACCTAGTTAGGAGATCCACAACACCAGAACCATTGTACGTATCTACCCCCATTGGAACTATAGTGATTGCACATAATACTTGTACATGTTAGTTGAGATTTGGAGATAAATTGATAATTGCTGACCTTAGAGTGTTATCTTTCCATGGTTATGATGTGATACTGGGCATGGACTAGTTAACCCAATATCAGGCTTAGATTGATTGCCCGAGACGAAGAGTCACATTGCCTCTACCATCTAGTGAACTAGTAAAGGTCAAGGGGGATATGCAAAGATTACCTCAAAGCCTTATGATTGTGTAACATCTCGAAAAATTCATATGAAATTTGAATTTTTACTTAGAAAATTGTACAGAATTGACGAATGAGAATTTTGGCAAGTCATAGTTTACCCAAATGAGGAATAAAAATCAATTTAGTGGATTTTTGGAAAAAAAAATATGAATATAATATATATTATGGGATATCATAGCCAAAAATATAAGGATACATGCAATTTTTTATGAAAACAGGATTAGAAAGTCAATCGGGATCAAGATTTGGAAAAAATTCGAAAAGAAAGCAAGAAATTTGGCTGAAAAATCAAAACAATAAACTTAAAATGCATCCTACGGTCCAAAAACAATCTGCTAAAATCCAACGAATGGGATTAAAGCCAAAACGAACGCCCGGGTGCACTGAGTCATCAAGATCGAACGGCCAGATATTCGCGTATGTAACTCGAGGATGATCATGCGGGCAGAAGAGAGTTCGTTGATCGCGAAATTAGATCTGCATACTGTGATCAAGGATCATCAGATGGTTCAGATCAAAGTCGCGTGATTAGATCACGAACGTTGATGCGCTCGAGGATCATCAGACGGTTCAGATCAAAGTTGTTTTGATTAGATCGCGATTGTTGATGCGCTTGAAGAAATCTAACGGCTGAGATCAAGAATCCAAATTATGTTGATTTAGCCGAGATTAATCCAATGGCTCTGATCAAAATCAAATGCGTGTCTCAAGACAAATTTGAAGAACCAGATAAAATCCGAAATTTAAATTATGCAAAATTACCAAAAAATAACAAAAAATACGAAAAAAATTTTGAAAATTTTGAAAAATAGTTTCTAAATTTCAAAAAATATTTCTAAAATTCGAAAAAATTCTAAAAAATACTCATTTTGCTCCAAAAATTAGAAAGTACGAAATTAGGGAGAATTAGGGTGTTTTATTCAAATAAAGATATAAAAATTTCTAATTTTCTCCCTTTGAAAACGTATATCAACCCCCTAGGCTCATAATTTCATTCATTCCAAAAAATAAGAGTTGAATATTCCTCTTGTTTTCTCAAACCCTTCTTTTTGGCACCTTTTCCCATCTTTCCCTTCTTGTGTGTGTGAGAAGCTCTCGAATTGGAGAATTAAATTGGGTAATCTTCATTGGCATTAGTATGTGGGAGGAATTGCTGCCGAAATTCAGGAAGAAAGTGTCACAAAGTAGAAGTGATTTCTAGAACACTCTTCTGTTCTTATTTGAATTCATGGCATGCTCATTGTTTGTATGTTTTTCACTGAATTCAAAGATTTTCGATTTCAATTCTAGAATTTTACATGTTATTTCAGTATTTCAATTTTGATTCATGTTTGAGCAATCATATCATCCATGCCATGTTAGTATCATGCTTAGGCTTTTAAATTAAAGTATGATGCATGTTTTATGAATGTATCATGAATTAACTATGTATATTCTGAATTTTAGTTTGATTTCATATTCTGAAGTTTATTTTATGAGATCATGATATGAGAATTAATCTAAGACGATGGAGATAATAACCATGCACCATCATAGTGGTCATGGCGACACTATGGATGTTCTTTTCATATGAGTTAGGTCATATGGTTTTCAAACCTAAGTATTTGAGGGTCGTGTACCACTGGTGGGTCACCATGTGTAACGGGTTTGCCCTTTTGGTCTAAGACTCAACTTGAACAAATTATTGTTTAAATGCCTAATGATTGCAAGTGTTTGAATTATGAATGTGTTATGAGTTTGAATACGAAAGATGGTTGTTCGAAAAAGATCCATTGGGCTATGTGCTCACTCCTTCCTTTCTTATTTTTTATGAACATGAAATCCATGGAGCAGTTGAATATAGATAGTTCTTAGAAAGTGTCTATAGTATTATAATTTTTTTAGAATTTTTAGGGCATGTTACCCAAAGTTTTTATACTTTTCTACTGAAAAGTATTTTGAAGTCTTCCGCTGTAACTATTAGTTCTTTTTGAAGAGTTTAGTACTTTCGATTTCTATTATGAATAAAATAGTTTGAATTTCTTTATCTCTTTTAATTTGCCTTGATTTTATTGAAAATTTTGTATTCTTGAATTTTATACAAAGGCACGAGATATTGAAAAGAAAAGAACAAGTGTGTGTCGCTTGTAATGTAGCACCGACCCAACCCGCCATTTTGTTAAGTCCACTATCAAGAGAACGGTGGCAATGTACACTGCTTAAAAGATACAGGGGTTGGGGTGTTACAAATCATTATGTTGCATTGCATAAGGCAGAGTGAGAACATCACACAACTCTTAAATGATGATATTAGGGACTCGAAAGATAATCGAGAGTATCCAGATGTGTTTCCAGATGATTTACCAAGATTACCAGCACACAAATAGGTAGAGTTTAAGATTGAATTGCATCTAGGCACAAATTCTATAGCCATTCCTCCCTACAGAATGGTGCCAATAGAGTTGATCGAACTCAAGACACAGCTACATGAACTTCGTGAGAAGAAATTCATTAGACCTAGTGAATCACCATGGGGAGCTCTTATACTATTTGTGAAGAAGAAAGATAACTCAATAAGGTTATGTGTTGACTATAGGAAAATCCACCAAGTAACCATAAAGAACAAATATCCTTTGCCCAAGATAGATGACCTATTCGATCAATTGAGGGGAACCATTCATTTCTCCAAAATTGATCTGAGGTCTAGTTATCATTAGTTGAGAATCAGGGAGGCTAACATCCATAACACAGCCTTTAGAACTCGATATGGGCATTTTGAGTTCACAGTGATGCCGTTTGATTTGACCAACACACTTGCTACATTCATGGACCTGATGAACAGAATCTTCTGATAGTATCTAGATCAATTTATAATGGTGTTTGTGGACGATATCCTAATCTACATTAGATTAGAGGTTGAACATGTAGAGCACCTGAACATTGTCTTGAGGATACTAAGAAGAAATGAGTTATATTCTAAGTTCAGCAAGTGTGAGTTCTAGATAAAGAAGGTTAAGTTCCTTGGCCATGTAGTTTCAGTATCAGTCAATCTGGATAAAGTGGAGTCAATAGCTAACTACAAGCAATCAAAAATGGTAACAAAATTTAGAAGCTTCTTGGGTTTAGCAAGATATTACCATAGGTTTATCCAAGACTTCTCCAAGTTAGTTGGACCTATGACTAAGCTGACCAGGAAACGAGAGAAGTTCATCTGAAATGAAAAGTTTAAGGAATCTTTCCAAAAATTGAAGAAGAGGTTGACTTTAGCTCCAACTTTGGTTAGCCCTACTCATGGTGTTGAATATATTCTATATATTGATGCCTCAGAATAGATTGGGTCTGGTCTAAAAATCCATGAACAGAACTATCCTACACATGACTTGGAACTAGTTGTTATCATGTTTGCCTTGATTTGAAAGCACTATCTCTGTGGAGATAGATTCAACCTATTTTTAGATCATAAGAGCCTAAAGTACATCTATACTTAAAAGGAACTGAATCTGAGACAGTGGAGATGGATAGAGTTCTTGAAAGACGATGATTTCCAACTACATTACCATCTAAGGAAGGAAAACGTTGTATCTAATGCCCTCAGCAAAAAGTCCAATAAGATGAATGAGGAGAAAAGGCAAATGTATCAGCTCATTAGTGACTACAACTTGAGTGTAACTTCAGATGGCAAGCAAGCATACCTATATGCAATGGTCTGCCAATCACATCTCGTACAGCAAATTAGAGATGAACAGAAACACGACAAGTGCATTGCAGACCTAACAGAAGGTGTCAAGTAAGGCAAACACACCAAATTTAGGATTGATTGGAAAGGTACATTGAGACTTGGAAACAAAGTCTGCGTACAGTGGCTGGGCAGAGTAGAAGAACTGTACAAGATGAGGCACATCTAACTAAGTACATAATACATCCAGGAGGTGATAAAATGTACTAGAACCTTAAGAAGACTTACTAGTGGAGTGGTATGAAAAGGGACATAGCCAAGTGTGTCTCTAAATGTCTAACCTATTAACAGGTAAAAGTCGAACACAGGAAACCCTTCAGAATGTTGCAACCACTTTTGATTTTCGAGTGGAAGTGGGATAATATTGTAATGGATTTCCTAAGCGACCTACCCAAAAATCTGAAGGGAGAAAAAAGTATGGGTGATTGTAGATGATATCATGAAGGTAGCTCATTTCTTACCCATCCGATCTACAGATATAGTTGGAAAATTACGAGAACTATATGTCAAGTTGATAGTGAAGCTGCATGGTATACCCAAGACCATTGTGTCAGATAAAGATTCTAGATTCACATCTTAGTTCTGACAGAGCCTACAAAAAAAAATTGCGCATAAACTAACCATGAGCACTGTATTTCATCCTCAGACAGATAGACAATTTGAAAGGGTTATATAGATACTAGAATACATGTTGTGTAATAGCCCCATTCTCGATCCTTCATTTCTGTCAAATCGGGGTCATGCGTGGAAAGGGACTCCCATAAATCATCAAATATCATCACATGTGTCATTTGTCGAAAACCAGGATGTTACTATTTGCACATCAAATCATATTAAACATTTTCTGGACACACCAGAACTCACATCAATGATTTATCAATCCTTTGAACACACATGTAATACCGTAAAAACTCTATACTCAATTGAATAAAATTTATCATTTATTCAGTGAAATTTGGGTGCAAAATGAAATCGGGCTCATTTCAGGCTGAATTTGGTAGGTTCTAAAAGTCTTATTTAGTGACCCTTAGAGATCCAAAACAACCAAAAATGAAGCAGAGTGACTTGAATCGACCAATTGAACAGCATATCCGAAAAGCAGCTCAATTGGTGAAGAATTGAGTTTTCATTTGCCAAACACACCCTTCAAGGGATCCAAATTAGAAAGAATTGACATTTAGGGTACTTCAAAAAATTGAAATGACCCAAAATGACAGGGGATGGCATGAACCAACAAAATAAACAACATATCCAAAAATTAGGAGAATTGGCCAAGATTTGAATTTTCATTTCACAGTGCGTTCAGTGGGTTCTAAATAAGGAAAGTAAATGAAAACCAATTTGGTCAAACCATACATTAAAATTCTTAATTTTTTTCTTGTGACTCCTAAACTATAGGTTATAAATCATAAGTCCTTATAAATAAATAAAAATTATTTTTATTTGATTTTTGTGAACCCATGAAATCATAGCTACCCTAAGTATGTGCAAGTCACATGGGTGGAACACCATGATCATGTGTACCCTCACCTTATCCAAAGCTCCATGGGATGTTTCCTTTATTTAAATCCTTGTAAAATGATTCCATGTCCCATGCAAATGATTTAGTACACCCACATTAGTAGACGTTTTATATGGTCTAGAAACCATGAGACATGATTCCATGTACACCCCCACTTGATTGTGTACACCCATACCCACTTAAGGTAAAATTGGCCCAACCATGTACATGTGTGTGTGCACAAATGTAAGCAACCCTATTTAGATAGTTTCCTGAAATGAAGATGAGTATCTTTGACTATTATATGGTGTCCCCTCAAATCTAATAGTGTACACCCATGCTTGACATCCAAGAAATAAGAGAATGGAAAAGTATTCCTTGCATGTTTGTATGATGACAAAGCAAAGTGTTGTCTGGGAAATATTTCTATACCATAAACCAGCCTAAGATGGGACATCCCAATTGAGATTAGAATGGATCAAAGTCTGAAAATATTCTCTTAAATTAAATAAGAAATATGCTAGGGAATCAAATAATAGATCATATGAAATTAGCAAGCATGGACACACTTGCCTATTCAAAAGCAAACCATCTCCCTAGCTGCCCAAGACTGACCAAAACGTCCCCCTAGTTCTCTTGAATATCTATATAAACCCCCTCATGCTCCCATTCTTCTCATCTCAAAGCAAAGAGTTGACACTTCCCTCTTTGCTTGTTCTAAGCCCTCTTCTTAACATCTTTTCTCATTTCTCTTGTGTTCACAAGTGAAAGCTTTAATTTCAGTCTTCTAGTTAGTTGTTTTGAATGCCTTTGTTGGTAGTTGAAAGTTCTTCAAGTTTTGAAAGTAGTAGATAAGGGGAACTTCTGCTAGATTCAACAAGAAACTCGGATTGAGGTGGAGGGGATTTCTGAAACTTCTATCTTGTTATTTCAAGTTCCTAGCATGTTCATGCATGATTATTTTTTTAGTTTACAGCATGATTTATTTAGTTTTAGCATGATTGATCATACTTAAATTAAATTTTAGCATGTTTGCATATTTTTAATCATTCATAAGATCATACCATGCCTAGAAACCATGCTTAGGTTTGCTTTTAAGTTTTCAAGCATGCTACGTGTGTTTCCATGCTTTCCTCATTATTTAAATTCTGAGATTTAATATTCTAATTTAGTATCATGATTATGTGATTTTAAACATGACAAAGTGAAGATAAGAACCACATACTGTCAAAGTGATCTATATGGGTGCTATAAATGTTCTTAGCACATGCTTGGATAGTGTAGTTGTAAAGTGCAACTAAGGGATCCTTGGTATATGACATCTAATGGAAAGTAACAAAGAAATGTCTTTCCACCCTAAAGAAGGGGTATCCAAATTAAGAACATCAAGGGAGTAGAACCCCTTTTAGTCATAATGTCTACTTGATCCAATTTGATGTATGAATCACTTAATGTGTTAAAATTTGAATGTGCTAAAAATTTGAAATAATAAGCTAGTTGTTTGATGGATGATCCATTGGGTTATGTGTTCACCCCTCTTTTTAATATTTTCAAAAAATTGAATATGATGGCAATGAAAATCTGATGGTAGCTATACGTAGAAAGTTTTTACTTTGGGAAAGTTTTTTTTTCAATTTAAGGGCATGTTGCCCACTTTAGATTTATTTGACTTTTGCTGAATCTTTATTTTAAAATTTTGAGTTATCTACTCTTGATTATGAATTCAATAATGTACTTCTTTATTTTTTTCTTAATAAATAGCACTCACGAAAGTTTCAATAAGAGTTAGAATAAAAGTATCAAGATGCAAGTTATGTACTTGTAAATGTAACATAAGACCCAGCCCACCTTATGGTTTAGCTTAAACCTATTTCTAGGGGGTTGGAGTGTTACAAAGGTAGTATCAGAGCTCAATCAGTAGATGTATTGGGCAAGAATGGTTCCTTTGATACCAAATGTGGTATCAGAGCCCAGACATTAGTTGCTACGCCAAAACTAGAAAGTTTCCTCTGCTACCAAAAGTGGTATCAGAGCCTACACATTAGTTGCTAAGCAAAAGAATTAAAAAGTTTCCTCTGATACTAACGGTGGTATCAGAGCCTAGGCATTAGTTGCTGCGCAATAACTAAAAAGTCAAGCCTAGACATTAGTTGTTAGGCTAAAATTAGAAAGTTTAATCATTATACCTATGATGGTATTAGATTTAGAAAGTATTAACTCAATTAGGTTTGACCTATGCTTTGAGTTGAAATTAGAATGCCTTACCTTCTATTTTGAAATTGAAAACTATTTTGAAAACTATTTTCAAAGAGGAAAGATTGTTTTGAAATGTTTTGTTTGGATACAAAGACAACAAGTTGAGTTGATAGTGGATAACTTGAAGTAAAATTAAACATTGAAAGGGAGGTGGGTATCTTGCCCTAGAAAGCACATTTACTAAGTAGACTTCGATCTCTCTGTCCGATGTGAACGTTGTCCCACCAGCTTGTATGAGTAGTCTAAGTTTAAGAACACCTTTACCTTTACTTTCTTTAAAAGAAAATTATAAGATGGAAAATTAGGGCAAAAAACTAACTGGAAGTCGAAAAGGATGTCAAAAATGGTGTCCTGACTAGACAAAAGGTTCTGAGTCAACCAAATTGAAACATTGGGTCTAGGGGGATGACCTTAAGTAGAAATATGGGTGGACTAATGGATCAAAAACATAAAACTTTAGGACATAATCTAGAGACTAAAACTTGTGTGAAAATAGAAAATTGTTTGATCAGGATCTGGGATTGGGAAGCTTCTATATCTTTCAGTTTCTATGTAGTATCGGATGCATAGGAATTCGGGGTATGGAAGAAACCTAGACTCAATGAATGGTGGACCATGTGTGGTGAATGATCGTAACTCTAAAAGAATGGGTTTCTCTATGCTTGGCTAGTATGGGACAGTTGGGTATAGTGGGATCAGGAACCTAAGTTATCGAGCAATTTGCAAATTTGTTTGGGTGCGGCTTTGTTCTAGGTGAAAGCCTAAGTGGAAGAGGTAGACTGGTACGGGACACTTGAACCTGAAAGCTTAAGTGGAAGGCTGGAACTTTGCAGTGCTAGCGTGAACTGTTTGATTGTATGATTATGTGATATGCATGTTTTACTATTTATTTGCTTTGAGACCAAATCTTGTACCCATGCATGAAAAGAACCTCGAAGAAAAACCTTTAGGCCACTGAACAAATCGAGAAACTAGAAACCAAATCTAGAGCCATGATAGTACGAACGTTTGACAAAACAAACATCGATGCTGAAAATATGAATTGGGAAGAGTTCAAGGAGATCTTCTATGAAAAGTTATGTCTGGAGGCTACCCTTAGAAAGCTACAAGAAGACTTTGTGTGACTCGATCCGAGAGATCTCAACGTGACTGAGTATGAGAGAAAATTCACAGAGTTGGCCAAATTCTCTCAAGAATTGATCAAAGAAGAATGAATGAGGGCCAACAGATTTCCACAGGGTTTCAAGATCGAGATCCGCAAAGTGGTTATGACCTAGGGCCTAAAGACTTACAAAGATGTTGTAGAATGGGCTCTAATACTTGAACAAGAACTCAACCTAGAACAAAGGTTGAGAGGTAAGAACAAGAGGCCTAGTAATGAAACAGAGAACTCAAAGGCCCAAAAAAAAAGAATAAGAGTGGTAAGAAGGCACCACAAATTCAAAATCAAGGGCAGAACAAAGATGAACTAAAAGAACAAGTGAGGAAGCTGAGACTGTGCTATGTGTGCAGGCAGAAGGATCATTTGGCCAGAAACTACCCAACTGCATCCGCTCAGGCTCTTTAGCCACATAACACTTAAGGAGAAGGTCAAAATGATTATTCGCAAGGCAGACAACAATAACAGAATGCCAACCAGGGTAGAATCAAGGTCGTGGGCTGAACCAAGCTAGAGTGTTTGTTGTTGAGGCTCAAGAAGATTGAGACCTACCCTAGAAACCCTAGTATAACAATATTAGGAAAGGAAAACTTGTTTTAAATTTAATTAGTGGCGTGGCGTAAAGTCCTTCACTTAAAATTGCTATGTGTTAACATTTACGAGTTTTGACTTGAATAAGGAAATTAATTTCCATAAGAGCTTTTGTGGCTATGTTTTGAATGTTTAAAATAGAAAGAAAGTATTAGTCACTTAAAGTAACAATCCCAAGGCCTGCCATGTGGTCAAATTTACTAAGTCGGATGCTAGATGCTACCAAAGAATTTTTAACCTTAAACAGACCAAAGATTTTAGGTTGGTGTAACCTTGAATAACAAACAAGCCTACCTCTATAGCATGTCTTGCCAACCAGATCTACTACGTCAAATCAGGGATGAACAAAGGCAAGAAAAATGGCTCACAAGCCTAATAGAGGAAATTGAATAAGATAAACATACTAACCTTAGGCTAGATGCTGAAAACACCTAAGACTCGAGAAACGAATCTAAGGATAGAGTGAGCAGATCATATTGGATGAAGCTCATAAATTGAGTACACGATGCATCCAAGTGGAGATAAGATGTACCAGAACCTTAGAAAGGCTTACTGGTGGAGAGAGATGAAGAGAGACATGGCTAAGCATGTCTCTAAATGCTTAACCTATCAAAAACTAAACGCAGAATACTGGAACCCCTTGGAATGTTACAACCACTCCCCGTCCTTGAATGAAAGTGGGATAACATTGCCATGGTTTTTGTCAGTGGTTGAACCTTAGAAAGGCTTACTAGTGGAGAGGGATGAAGAGAGACATGGCTAAGCATGTCTCTAAATGCTTAACCTGTCAACAAATAAACGTAGAATACTGGAAACCCCCTGGAATGTTACAACCAGTCCCCATCCTTGAATGAAAGTGGGATAACATTGCCATGGTGTTTGTCAGTGGTTTGCCCAGGAATCAGAAAGGAGAAGATATTGTTTGGGTGATTATGGATCATCTCACCAAAGTGGCATACTTGTTGCCGATTAGATCCACAAACCAAGTCAGTAAGTTGGGAGAAATTTATGTGAAATAAATCATTAGGCTTCATGGTGTGCCCAAGACTATTGTGTTTAATAAAGACTCTCGCTTTAATTCACAGTTTTGGCAAAGTTTAAAGAAGGAGATGGGTACTAACCTCACCATGAGTACAACATTTCAGCCTCAGATGGATGGTCAGTTTGAGAGAGTTATCCAGATTTTAGAGGATATGTTAAGGTCTTGTGTTTTAGACTTTAAGGGGAATTGGAGCAAGTACTTACACTTGGCAGAGTTTTCTTATAACAATAGTTATCAGCAGAGTATTAAGATGGCTCCATTCAAGGTTCTTTAAGGAAAACCCTGCAGATCACGTACCTATTGGGCTAAACTCGAGGATCATGTATTAACTGGACCAGATTTGGTGGAAGAAATGAATAACCAAGTCAAATTAATACGCAGGAGGCTGATTACAACACAAAGTTCTTAGAAGAGCTATGCTGACAAGAGGAGAGGACCACTAGAGATCTAAGTTGGGCACAAGGAATTTTTTAAAATTAGTCCTCAGAGGGGCATCAAGAGGTTTGGATTCAAAGGGAATTTATCTCTGAGGTTTGTCGGACCCTTTGAAATACTTAGAATAATCAGGAAATGTGCTTATGAGTTGGACCTACCAAACTGAATGACTTCAGCTCATAACGTATTCCATGTATCCATGTTGAGAAAATACGAACCTGACCCCTCTCACATCATCTACTGGGAGGAAGTGAATATTCAAGATGATGCTACTTATGAAGAAAAAATAGTCAAAATCCTTGACCATAAAGTACAAAGTCTATGAACAAAGGATATCTCATTAGAGAAGGTACTGTGGAAATATCACAGGGTGGAAGAAGCAATTTGGGAACTCGAAAGCGAGATGAAGACTAAGTACCCACATCTATTCACCAAAAAGTCTTAGTTATGTACAAATTTTGAGGACAAAATTTTTTTAAGGAGGGTAGGTTGTAATACCTTAAAAACTTTGTACTCAATTGAATAAAATGTATCATTTATTTAGTGAAATTTGGGTGCAAAATAAAATCGGGCTCATTTTAAGGCTAAATTTGACAGGTACTAAAAGTCTTATTTAGTGGCCCTTAGGAATCCAAAACAACCTAAAATGAAGCAAACTGACTTGAACCGACCAATTAAACAACATATCTGAAAAATAGCTCAATTGGTCAAGAATAGGGTTTTTATTTGCCAAACGCCCTTCAGGGGGTCCAAATTAGAAAGAATTGGCATTTAGGATACTATGGGAAATCAAAATGACCCTAAACGAAATGGGATGATATGAACTAACAAAATAAATAACATATCTCAGGACAATTGGCCAAGATTTGGATTTTCATTTCATAGTGCCTTCAATTGGTTATAAATAAGGAAAGTAAATGAAAACCAATTTGGTCAACCCATATATTAAAATTTTTAATTTTTTCATGTGATTCCAAAAGTATAAGTTATAAATCATTATTCAATGTAAATAACGATATATTAATTTTTATTTAACTTTTTTGAACCCATGAAGTCATGGCCACCCCAAGCATGTACAAGCCATATGGGTAGAACACCATAATCATTTGTACCCTCACCCTATCCAAAACTCCATAGGATGTTTTCTTTATTTGAATCCTTGTAAAATGATCCCATGTCCCATGCAAATGATTCAGTACACCCACATTAGTAGACATTTTACATGGTCTAGAAACCATGAGACATGATTCTATATATACACCCAATTGATTGTGTACACCTACATCCACTTAAGGCAAAATCGGCCCAACCATGTACATGTGTGTGTACACACATGTGAGCAACCCTATTTAGATAGTTTCCTGGAACCAAGATGAGCATCTTTGACTAGTATATGGTGTCCCCTCAAATCTGATAGTGTACAACCATGCTTGACGTCCAAGAAATAAGAGAATAGAAAAGTATTCCTTGTGTGTTTGTGTGATAACCAAGCAAAGTGTTGTCTGGGAAATATTTCTAGACCATGAAACAGCCTAATATGAGACATCCCAATTGAGATTAGAATGGATCAAAGTATGAAAATATTCTCTTAAATTAAATAAGAAATATGCTAAGGAATCAAATAATAGCTCATATGAAATTAGCAAGTCATAGTAGTCCCATGAGCACACTTGCCTATTATAAAGCAAACCATCCCCTCTTGTTTGGAAACTTGCCCAAACTTTGTGAGCAGCCCAAGTTGCCCAAGACTGACCAAGACATCCCCCTAGTACTCTTGAACATCTATACAAACCCCCTCATGCTCTTATTCTTCTCATTCCAAAGCAAAGAGTCGACACTTCCCTCTTTGCTTATTCTAAGCCCTTTTCTTGGCATCTCTTCTCACTTCTCTTTGTTCACAAGTGAGAAGCTTTAATTTTTATCTTCTAGTAAGTTGTTTTGAGTGCTTTTGTTGGTGGTTGAAAGTTCTTGAAGTTCTGAAAGTGGTAGATAAGGGGAACTTGTGCTGGATTCAACAAGAAACTCGAATTGAGGTTGAAGGGATTTCTAGAACTTCTGTCTTGTTATTTCAAGTTCCTAGCATGTTCGTGCATGATTATTTTTCAATTTACAACATGATTTATTTAGTTTTAGCATGATTGATCATATTTAAATTTTAGTTTTGCATGTTTGCATGTTTTTAATCATTCATGAGATTATACAATGCCTAGAAACTATGCTTAGGTTTGCTTTTAAGTTTTTAAGCATGCTACATGTGTTTCCATGCTTTCTTAATTGATTAAATTCTGAGATTTAATATTCTAATTTAGCATCATGATTATATGATTTCAGACATGAGAATGAAGATAAGAACCACATACAGTCATAGTGACCTGTATGGGTGTTACGGATGTTTTTAACACATGGTATGTGGCATCCAATGGAAAGTAACAAAGAAATTTCTTTCCACCCTAAAGAGGGGTATCTAAATTAAGAACATCAAAGGAGTAGAACCCCTTTCAGTCATACTATCAACTAGAACCAATTTGATGTATGAATCACTTAATGTTTGAAAGTGTGTGAATTTGGATGTGTTAGAAATTTGAAATAATAAGGTATTATTCAATGTATGATCCACTGGGCTATATACTCACCCCTGTCTTTTTAACATTTTCAGGAAATTGCATATGATGGCAATGGAAATCTAGTTCCTATATTTAGAAAGTTTCTACTTTGGAAAAGTTTCTTTTCTTAATGTAAGGACATGTTGCCCACTTTTAGATTTATTCGACTTCTGCTGAATCTTTATTTTAAAATTTTGAGTTATGTACTCTTAATTATGAATTCAATAATGTGCTTCTTTATTTCTATAATAAATGATGTGTTAAAAATATTTTTTTTTCTACTTGTAATGCCTTATTGAATTTAAAATTGATCAAATTGGGTAAGGCACTCATGAAAGGTTCAATAAGAGATAGAATAAAGGAATCGATATGTAAGTTGTATACTTATAAATGTAACATAGAACCCAACCGCCTTGTGGTTGAGCTTAAACCTTTTTTAGGGGCTTGGGGTGTTACACATCAAGAGGTAATACAAGGAAATATATAGAAATAATCAAATAAATAACCATTAACTTCAACTTTTAAAATTTAATAAAATGTGGAACAAAGTTTCCACCTAAAAGCTCTAAAGCATGGCCTATGTGGCCAAAATCCAAACTATAAAGAATCAACACTGAAAATTAACCTGGAAGCCATATTGCCTAGCCTAAATCATGTACTCAAATGAAATATAACATCTAAATCAATTCAAGGACCATCTGTCAATCTATATTAACTACCCAAATGAAAATATCGTAAACAACCTCCACAGTGAGGTTTGCAGCTAACTATTAAGATACCTTGGAGATGTTGTTCAACAAGCACCATCTCAAATGTCACTTGAAATGGATAGGTGGGTGAGCTCAAGAGCCTAGTAGATCATATATAGTGCATCCATAATATTATTCAAGTTAAAATATCAAACATGCAAATGCTTGACATATATTGGGTGTTTTAAACATTCAATTGTTCATTAGTTGTTAATTTAACTGAAAGGTTTTACCCTAGTGTTCTCTCATCATCATCACATCAAGGAAACAAAGTAAATGCATTATATGTCAGATTCTTAAGGGCTAATGAGGCACACCCATTACCCAACCCTAGAACTAGGGTTACACCCATCGCTCCATCACCAAAGAACTAGGGTCACACCCATCATTCTATCATTGAGAATTAGGGATTAACCTATCATTCCATCCACGAGAACACCCACAGTGATCCCCCTTGGGCCACTATGCTAGTACATGGCTCAAGTCTTAGTTTAACTTTAATTAAGGTCACACAGTCATTCATCTCATCATGTTAAGCATGGAAAATATAGAACAATTAATATCATTCATGTAAATTAGACTTGATAATCATTCCATGACTATTACATATATAATTATTCATTTCGCATGTTATAAAAGCAAGTAAACAATGAGCGTAGGTACAAAAATCATATTATACATCACTATACCAACAGAAGGCATCATAATATTAAATCAATGTCTAAATGCACCCTAGCATGCTCCTAAGCATTCATAATAGAGTAAACAAGCATCATGCTTAACATTTAAAACTCAAATAAAACTAGGGAGCAAGGTAACCATCTCCACCTGTCCAATAAGTTCCCTTGGGCCCTTGCTTGTAGTTGCGTTTGCCTTGGATCTTCAACCTTGGAGTTAGTGACTTCTTCCTTTGTTTGCCTCCAAAGAATGTTTAGGATGGTTTTTAGTAATATGTTTCTTTGACTTCATAATGGCTTGAATGACTTTACATTGACTCGAATGACTTTGTATTGACTTCATAATGAGTTGAATGACTCTTTGTATTGACTTAAATGACTTTGCATTGACTTAAATAACTTCATATTGACTTGAATGACTTTGTATTGACTTTATAACAACTCTACATTGACTCCATATTTCTCTTTGTTGAATCTACATTGACTTTATAATTACCAAATTGCCCTCGCACAATAATAATCAATTTGATAGAAAGGTATGTGTAACAATCGTACTTCAGCGTCACTCGAGAGATAGGACATCACTAAATCATTCATTATCTGTGTTTGTATCTCAACTCTATGACACTTCCCAATTACTTAAAGCCACATAAATTTTCAAGTTTCAAAAAACAATTTAAATCCTTAAAACAAAATAAATCAATTAAAACTTTCAAATAAAGCAACCCAATTTAATCTTTCAAATAAGAGATTAATCAGATGATACTACAATAGGTTCAATTGTCTATGTAAATCCATAAAACAATTTTCGAACTAATAGGAGAAAAAGTAGGGCCAACATGCCCAACGGAAACAAAATTACTAGACTGATAGAATAAATGCTCAAAGAACGCATCCATGAACCCACGTTGACCTCTAGTCAAGGAGTACTAGAAAATTTTTAAAAAGGGTGAGCTCAAAGAGCCTAGTGGATCAATTTAAATATTTAAACCATTATTTCAACCAAATAAACACACATGTTACACACTTTCAAACATTAAGCATTTCAAACAATAGTTTATTTTAAGTTGTCGTTAAGACCGAAAAGATTCCTCCTAGGTGTTCTCTTGTGGTCTGGATATCATCTAGAGGTAACATCCTAAGTCCGGTTACCTATTCAAGATCCAATCTAGGAAGTGAGGTCATTTGTGAGTGTCAATCCAATCTTGTCACTATCCTTATCATGATAATAGAATCAATCTTGAAAATCAAATAAACAGTCGAAGTCAAGTGTGGGTTACAGATATACACGATGACACCTAATAGCAGATCATCACCCCGGTACGTGATTAAGATCTTTATTAGTCTTTTCTTAGTGAATTTCATAACACGGTATAATCAATATACACTAACTTACAAAATAAATTTTATAGTATTTCAATCATTCAATTCCATGTGATCGATATCAATAAGATGCATATTTCATATCATTTAGTATTCTCTCATTCAAGTCATTCAATCATGTCATTCAATTTACACAACATCATTCAATGAATTGTTAGCATATGTCATCAAACACACATGTATAACTTATTAAAATTAAAATATTAATCTAAAACTCAAAAGTCATCTGCACCTATTCAAACGTCCGACCATCTCAAGATTCACATTGCTCTTGGATGTATTCGAGATGTTGACATAATTCAAATTAACAAATATTTTTAGTAACTTTATGTTTCGTCATGAAATGTATTTTTATGTTTATTATTTATTTTCTACTCTTTTTTTTAATCATGAAATATATTTTTTTCGTCATGAAATATATTTTTAGTAATTGTCATTTTTCTCAACGCATTCATCATTTTTATTTTTAATGTATTGTACACTGTTGCCCTAATTTATTTGTGGGGTTAGCCAAAATATTAATTTTTATTCATGAACTGTATCATGATGAATTAATTGGTCATTCTATTTTTAGATTAAATCTTGAGGTTTTAATTCAATGATATCATACATATATTGCATAATTATCAAATTGTTTCTGTTAATGATACATAAAATCCTTATTTTATGTACCTTTTATATTTTTTATAAAAATTATTTTATTTTCTTAATATTTTCTTTATTTTCAGAAAACTTAGATTTCTGATTTTTTTCTTATTTTAAATATTTTATTTTCTGATTTTTTTTAAATTGTATTATTTTTATCAATTTTACTATTTCTACAATTAACTAGTTTATTTTCCAACCACACTTATAACCCATAAGTATTTATTATTTTTATCCATTTAGATATTTTTCTATTAATTATTTGCTGTTTTTTATTTTCCTTTACTTTGACTATTTGTCTTATTTTTCTTTCAATTTTATTTATTTTAACCTATTTATCATATATTATTCTCTCTTATGCATACATTAATTATTTATCTCAACTAACCTATAATTATTTTTTTAATTTTAATCTTTGATTTTTTACTTCATTTCTAGCCACTAAATTTTCTGAGAATTTCTTCAAATAATTTAATTTCATTTTTCCACTATTTTCTCTTTATTAGTTTATAATTCATAATACATTCGTATATATATATATATATATATATCTTGAAATTTTATTTTTCTTACTCTTTTTAAACTCCATTTCTAGCAATCTAATTTTCTGGACTTCTTTCCACTATTAATACTTTTAAAAATGTATTTTCACTATTTTGTTTACTTTAATTTATTCCACTAATTAAGTTATTTTTACTCTTAAAAAATTGTATTTTACTTAAATAATTTTGTAAAAATTATTTTTATCTATTTTCTATGTGTTCTAACCTTCAAATTAATTTGGGTGAATTTTCTTTATTTATTTTTTTCATAACACAATTCGCCATGTTTTTCATTAAAACCCATATATTAATGAAATTCTTAATTGTTATCTTACTGTTAATAATAAAAATTCCGGCAAGAGACTTTTTCTAAGATTTCATATATTTCACACCATGATAATCATTTTTCTATATTTTGCGTCTCATGATATTATTTATTAGGCATAAGTATTATACCCTTTTTAAACATTAATGATTGTTATCTTAATCTATTCATGTATACACTATATATATATATAAACACACACACATAAGCAAAATTTTTCTAATGGATTTTTATATGATAAGATTCATTCGAAATACGTGTTTTCACATTTAATAATTACTATCTCATGATTTTATTCATTTGCATTAAGCTATCCTATATTACATTATAGAACAAATACTATATGCTATTCTAAAACCTATAACATGTTGTAATCTACATGTTTCAATTACAAAAAGTAAAAGATTAGATTCTTGTGTATAAATCGAAGAACAAAATATGATTCGTACATGATCTATTCTATTCAATCAATAAAATAACATGTAGGGTCAAGAAGTTAAACCCTAGCACCTTAACCCCTTGTTGCTCGGTTTTCCAACTGTTTGACATCTAGTGCACGCGTATCCTGTTCTTTTTTATGTGTTGATGGAAGAATGCAAGGTGAAGAAACTCTTTCAATGGCCATCCCAAACCAAATGTCAAGAAGAGGGGAGAAATAATGGAAACTGGCTTGTTGATTCTCTTGATGTAAAGAAAAGAAGTTTTATTTTCTCATGGGAAACCCATTTGGGTGTGGAATTGAAGGAAGAATCTTAAAGAAGCCGGCCAAGGGGAAAGGAAAGTGAGGAGAGAATTAGTGATTTTTGGAAGGTGAGTATATGGTAGGTATCTTGATCATTTCTATTTTCCTGTTTTTGTTTTTAATTTAAATTCAAACTCTAGCCATGGGTGGCACCACTTTTTGGTGTATCCCGTGCTCCTTTGTTGCTTATTAACTTGTTTCCAAGCCTACAAACCATACACTTGTCAAAACTCGATCAATTTAGTTACTAGGCCCACTACTTATATCTTAAGGTCTTATTTTGGCCCTTGATTTAAATCACTTTATTTAACTAACTTTCCTTAACATTTATGTGCTCATTTAGGTTGTTATTTATTAATAAATATTTTAATAATTTTTATGTATTTATTTTCCAACATTTTATTGGTGAATTTACTCTATGCCCTATATGTCTATATGGGCATATCCCTTAATTCATATGCATTTTATTAGTTTAATTCTAGCTATTTTCCATGATGTTTTCTAAATATTTTATTTTATTCTATTTTATCTAAATTATTAATATATTTCTTTTATAAGTGTAAAGATGTCTAGTCTCATGTAAAATGGCTAATTTGCTCTCGGGTGGCAAAATTATTATTTTACCTTTGGTTGGTCACATTAATTTTCTATACGCCAAATCATTTACTATTTAACACAATGAGGCTCTACATTTCACTTCCATGTGAATTGACCAATTTACGACCAATTTACCCCTAAGCAGCAAAATCACATTCTACTCGTGAGGTTGATTTTTCACTCTAGTTCATGAAACTTCATAGAAAATTTCACTACATGTTCCCTTAAGTTTTTTGTGCCCTAGAAGTTTAAAATTTCTATTTTGAGTAATTTACTTATCATTTAATGTGTTTTACAAATCAATGAACTTATTTATGACTTTCTATATTGTTTTAAAAAAATTTGAGAATTTTTCAGGGTATTACATGTAACCTGATATTGGTCCCAAAAAGAAACCTAAAAAGGTTGGTCACAAAGTCTTGTCACCTAGAACTTAGATGTGCATCCACTTATTTTTCTAGGCTTAGTTCTTAGTATATCGTGGACAGATTCATGCCACTCTAAAAGTATTATGATCATGGCAAAGGCCACAATCTACTAGTGTATGGATTTCAACAAGTGTTGGCTTGCGGTTTGTAAGAAAAGTCTCCCAAAGGGGGTGGACAAACATGCCTCTATCATAAACAAAGTATTCATGACATAGCTTGATCTTTACATATGTGTAGCTAAAGATAGAAAGGGGTTTGGAAAAGCTCACGATGGGTCCTTTGTAGCACTCCAAGACCAAGACCCTCCAAAACTAGTTGCAATACTTTAAATCCTCTATATTCAATTAAATGAAATTTATCATTTATTCAGTGAAATTTGGGTGCAAAATGAAACCGAACTCATTTCGAGGCTAAATTTGGCAAGTTTTCGAAACTCTCATTTAGTGACCCTTAGGAACCCAAAACAAGTTGAAATGAAGTAAGGTGACATGAACCAACTAAGGGGACAACATATCAAAAAATTAGAATAATTGGTTAAGGTTAAGGTTTTCATTTGCCAAATGCCTTTCAGGGGGTCCAAATTAGAAAGAATTGTCATTTAGGATACTTCAGGGGATCAAAATGACCCAAAACGAAATAAAATAACATGAACTAATGAACTAACAAAATGAATGACATATCCAAAAATTAGAATAATTGTTCTAAGTTAAGGTTTTCATTTGCCAAACGCCCTTTATAGGGGTCCAAATTTAAAAGAATTGTCATTTATGGTACTTCGAGGGATCGAAATGACTCGAAACAAAACAGAATGACATGAACTAACAAAATGAATGATCTATCCAAAAATTAGAACAATTGGCCAAGATTTAGATTTTCATTGCCTAGTGACCTCAGTGGGTCTTAAATAAGGAAAGTTTTTTAAGGAAAATCACCTAGGGCCAAACCATACCTTAAAATGTGCATTATGTTCATGTGATTCCAAAACTATAGGATATAAATCATAATTCCATGTAAATAAGGAGATATTAATTTTTATTTGATTTTTGTGAACCCATGAAATCATGGCGAACCCCACTTGATTGTGTACACCCACACCCACTTAAGCCAAAATTGGCCCAACCACGTACATGTGTGTGTGCAAACATGTGAGCAGCCATATTTAGATAGTTTCTTGGACTCAAGATAAGCATCTTTGACTATTATATGGTTTCCTCTCAAATTTGATATTGTACACCCATGCTTGATGTCCAAGAAATAAGAGAATGGGAAAATATTTCTTGTGTGTTTGTGTGATAAGCAAGCAAGGAAACCAAAAAGAAAAGTTGTCATGAGCACATATAGGATGTCCCATTTGAATTAGAATATGATTTAAACCTCTTTTGTGTTCACACATAGTTAGGAAACAAGATTGTATTCATATCTTTTAAATTAGAAAGCCATAGTGGTCCCACTTGCCAACCATGAGCACACTTGCCCTCTTTATGCAAACCATCCCCTTATGAGTTTGGAAACATACCCAAACGTGGTGAACTGCCCTAGCTGCCCTAGATGCCCCCATTGTGCTCATGAACACCTATAAATATCCCTTCTTGCTCACATTCATCTCATCCCAAAGCAAAGAGTCGACACTTTCTTCTTTGTTTGTTCTTGCCTTCTTCTTGGCACCCCTTCTCACTCTCTTTTCTTTCTTGAGTGAGAAGTTCTTATTTCAGTATGTTAGAGAGTTTCTGAAGAATTTTTGTTGGTGATTAGAAGATCTTGAAGTTCTAAAAGTGGTAGATAAGGAGAACCTCTGCCAAATTCTACAAAGAAACTTGGATTAAGGTGGAGGGGATTTCTTGAACTTCTACTTTGCTTTTTCAAATTTCTAGCATGTTCATGCTTGTTTGAATTCTTGTTTTAGCATGTTTTATTTTAGTTTCAGCATATTTAATCATATTTTAATTTTAGTTCAACATGTTTTTATGTTTTAATCACTTATAAGAGCATACTATGCTTAGAATTCATGTTTAGGATTTAATTCAATGTATCAAGCATGTTATGTAATGTTTACATGCTTTCTTGGTTGTTTAAAATTCTAATATTTACATTTTGAATTTCTCTTATGATTATGTGATTCTTAAATATAAGAAATTGAAGATAAGAACCACGTAATGTCATAGTAACTCGTATGGATGCTATAGGTGTTCTTAACACATGCTTGGAGTGTGTGGTTGTGGGGCGCAACTAAGGGATACTTGGTATGTGACATCCAATGGAAAGTGATAAAGAAATGTCTTTTCACCCTAAAGAGGGGTATCTAAATTAAGAACATCGAGGGATTAAAACCCCTTTCAGTATTAACGTCAACTATAACCAAAAAGTTGCTTGAATCACTTAATGCATGAAAGTGTTTGAATTTTGATGTGCTATTAATTTGAAATAGTAACTTAGTTGTTTAATGAATGATCCACTGGGCTATGTGCTCACCGCTTCCTTTTATTTTTCAAGAAATTGACTTGAATCATGAAGGCCATGGATATTAGATTATTTATAAGTTTTGAAAGTTCTATTTTAAGGGCATGTTGCCCAAATTTTGAATTTAAGACTTCCACTGAATTTTATTTAAGTTTTGAAAGTTATGTACTCAAGTTTTGATTTAAGAATATAACTTTCTTTATTTTATTTGAATCAATAAAAAGTATGAAGTATTCCTTTATCTAATTGTATAGCCTTATTGAATTGAAATTTAATACATTGTGATGTATCCATGAACGTTTTCAATAAGTGTTTAAATAAAGGAATTGAGATGCAAGTTGTGTACTTGTAAATGTAACATAGGACCTAACCCGCCTTGTGGTTGAGCTTAAACCTATTTCTACGGGGTTGGGGTGTTACATAGCATATACTTCCTCTCATGCTCAACACTCTCCCTATTGGTGTTCACACTTAGAGAACAAACATCCTCATTCTATCCTTCTCCTTTTTCCAACCCAAGTTCACAATGTCAATACAGAGATCACAGGCTATCTCTTAAGTAGAGAGAGTGTTCTCATCAAGGAGAGGATTCTCCCCTAGTTGATTGGGTTGTGCATGAGCGTAAGGAAGAGCACATGCTTCTTCTTTGCAACCCAAAAATATTTGTAGCAAAGAGGAAATGGGTAATTGACATATTTCCCAATGGAGTGGTAGATTCTTGTCTTTCTCCTCTTGAACAATGAGTTTCAAATAAGAACTTCCATGAGCATGCCACATGATACTCTATAAACTCTTGGATTGGTAGGAATCTCAATGCATAGTTTCATCTCACTAAAATCCAAGTTTTTGGTGTTTTGTAGTAGTATAGCACGCTATGCATTTGATGCAGTGCACTGTGGATTTTAGATCCACTAGTAGCACTATAGTGGTATTTTAATAATTTTCAATTTTGGAATTTTTAGGATTTTAGATTCATTAATAGAGCATTCTAACCCTAGTGTACCTAAAAAATAAAATGAGTAGCAAGTATAGTTCAAAATGTTCAATGAGTACTACCTACATCAATAATATATGCCCAAAAACACATGCAAGGATATGCTAGAATGTCAAGAACAAGTTTAACAACAATAGTATTATAGTATCACGACTAAACAGGAAATCATGCAATTATATCATACTATTAGAATAATCCAATGATATCATGTATGTCACAATTGCAACCAATCATGCTCAAGGGACCCAAGACATCTTAAAAGTCTGAGATAGAAGCCAACAGACCTAGCGTAGCCTTCAAATTTGGAACTCAATAATCATGCTGAACAAATCCAAAACATCTTGAAAATCTAGGGCACAAGCTAGTAGACCTAGCATAGCCTCACAAATCTAGAGTGCAATATTTGGTTATGAATTTCGGCAAAGCTGCACTACGCGAAGAATTCTTGCACATGTAATGACATGTTTCTTAATAAAATAGTTATAAAATCAACATTTTATATAATTAAATGTAAAATAATGCAATTTGACATAATTTATATTCATAAATGCCATGCTTTACACTTAACAAAAAGATTAATTAAGATTATAACCACGTACTGGCGCAGTGTCCAAAGGAAATTTCTGCGGGTGTTCTTAAGATTGGAATGATGGGTTGTCCCTAGTTCACACAGGTAAGACCTAAAGTCTCAGATAATGGGTAAGACCCTAGACTCATTGGAAACTAGCATAAAGATTACCCTTTCCTCCTTTGATATGAATTCTGAAAAGAATACCGAGGTTGACCCCTTTGGTCTTTACTACTACTGTTAAACAATGAATTGATTAAACCATGTAATGTTTGAAAGTGGTTGACATGTATGTCTTATTTGTTGTAATAATGGCTTAAATATTTAGAATGATCCACTGGGCTTTGTACTCACCCTTCTTTTTTCTAACATTTTAGGAAACTAAAAATTAGAGATTATGTGAATGTCACATAGACTATGTTTCCTCATATTTTATTTAATTGTAGGGCATATTGGCCCAATTTTGTTTAAGTATTGATATTAATTCCGTTATAATGAACATTACGGGTTTTGTACCTTTTTTATTTAATCAATGATATTTAATTATTTCCTCAGGATATCTTGTTATCTTCTTGAGAAATGTTATGAGTTATTGTTACTTAGGAAATCCTAGTGATTTGGCACTGGAATGGAAAGAATGAAACAATGTAAAACTAGCCCACCTCCCGGCCAAGTGGTGTGGCCCATGTGTGAAAGATTTGGGTGAGGCGAGGTGTTACATAGCATCACCACATTAGTATGTGGTTAGATCTCCTGATCATCTTTATTTAGTGACCACTAGTATACTCACGGTATCAATATTCTAGATATAAATAAAGAACACATTTTGATACGTTGCAAGTCATGCATAAAGGTCACACAAGTCATGAGATTCCTTACAAGGCACATACAACATATCTCTCAAATAGTGTTTAACATCCTATGAATCATATAGCATGCTATCAATACAATAAAGGCAGGAAATCATCCAAACAATTGTCAAACATATCCTTGGCATGCTTTCAACATACAGTAAAAGTAAACAATCAATCACGCTTCATATTTAAAACCAAAATAATACTAAATAGTATGGGCATTCATCTCTACCTATTTCCTTATTCAACTCCTTCTAATCTTCACTTC
This sequence comes from Tinospora cordifolia, assembly GCA_030144865.1. Classification (NCBI taxonomy): domain Eukaryota; kingdom Viridiplantae; phylum Streptophyta; class Magnoliopsida; order Ranunculales; family Menispermaceae; genus Tinospora; species Tinospora cordifolia. The sequence continues at coordinate 16,539 of JAJIYU010000178.1, read as the reverse complement.
GTTGTACCAATCTCTCGAGTCCTCAACCTTTAAGGATTACAAATTAGTATTGTGTAGCACTTCTAATGTTTTAAATTCAATATCTAGCAATCATGGCACGTGATGTGTGTACTGGGTCATAGTTGGGCAAATATCATGTATTTCTATCCCTAAATATCATAGCATAAGAAAGGAATACCTCAGTAATTTGGTTGCATTATACACAACATCTGTAAGGTCTCATCGGATTACTGTAGAAGGCTATTGTGGTAACCAATGGGCATCAATTGCACTACCATGTGTAGTGTGTCATGGTAGTTTGTGTGCGTTGTCAAATTTAATGTCATTACCGTGGTGGGGGTTTTGAGTTACCGTGGTAACTAGAGGAGTGTCTCAGGTGTGTAACGCACTACCATGGTAGTCACGAAATTCCCATAAAAATTACACTTTCATGTATGGTTTTTCGTTTCTGGTTTCTTCCTGTGCATGGGACTTCAACACCCTATCTCTAGGCCAAAACATGCATCATCGTGAATGGGAGGATGTTATACCTTGCACCTCTTCACTACTCCATTAGTTCATCTCACCTTAAACGTGACTAAGGCTCTATATATCAAAAGAAACGCTTATAAACTCAAAAAATGCTAAAGCAGTGATAGGCAACATAAATTCTAGGTGAAAACTAGCTTGTTACCTTTGTATTGCCATTCAAAAAGCGTCTCAATTCAAACTATTCATAGACTGTGCATTTCTTCTTCTGTCAATGGTTATGAGGCTGTCAAGAGAGGATAAAATAGTGTAGATTCGACTTAGAGTGGGTATGAGAGCAGGAGAAGGTTGACTGGAGGCGGCTAGTTTAAGTTTGTGGGAGGAGGTGCACGGCTGTGGGATGAAACAATGCAAATTAGGATTTTCACGCATCATTCAACATAAATATATATCTGCATTACTGCGATAGAGGATTATCGCCATAGCAGAATCATCTACCATAGTATCTAGAACCTTGTATATTTCTAGTTTTGCTCGCATTACCGCAGTAGTCATTGTCACTACCGCAGTAACCAAAACAATGCATTTTTTGCATTATGAAAACCATTACCACTATAGTCAATGTCACTACCGTGGTAACCAATGGATGGTTAATGTGCAAAGTTTCGTGTTTCATTCTAGTTTGTCGATCCTTTTGTACATCTTCTGCACCACAATTTCATGGGTTTTCCCAAGATTTTTGTAGTCGGATTATTTCATTTAAATTTCATTCATCAATTTTTTGTATGAATTTTGGGTTATACACTACAAGATAAATGAATACAAACTAACCACATATTTGTAATTTACATGTCACTATGAGTGTATTAGTATAATTTTTACTTAGTTCTGGTTACTATGGGATAATATCCAATTTTTGGATACTATAATAAAACACTATCTATAGCAAAAATTATACCCCTAGGATTGTAGTATATAACTTACATAGTGTTTTATGATGAGAATAAGAAAAAAATAGCTTAACTACGTGTCAAATTCGTCGTAAAATGTCAAATTTCTTTTTTTCTTTCCTCTTTCCTTTTCTACATTCTGTTTCTTGTCTCTATTTCCCATAGTGAAGATGAAATGAGGAGTCTCCACCACCATTCTCTTTATATCAATACATTAGCCAATCAAATTTGGCATTCTCTTTATATATATATATATATATGTGTGTGTGTGTGTGTGTGTGTGTGTGTGTGTGTGTGTGTGTGTGTGTGTGTATGTATGTATGTATGTATGTATGTATGTATAATCTACATATACACACACACATCTATATTTATATACCCATTATTTATAAATCTATCTTAACTTCTATAATTATTATTATTAGTATTTTATTATTGTTGTTGTTGTTGTTGTTGTTGGGAATTGGTTCAATTGACATGTTTGGTTCTATCATTATTCTAGAAATAATATTTGTCTTATAAAATATTTCATGATTATGAAATAATGCATAGAGCTGATATTGGATTTTAGGGAACTGAATATTATGAGTTGTTATTGGTTTTTAGAAACTAAATATTGTGAGCCACAGTTTTTGGAATCTAATTTATTGCATAATGTTTTAGAAATAGAAATAGTTCATATCCTTTAATAACCGGTGGAGCAAATTTTTAATCATATGGAATGTCTTTAAAATCTTGGAAAAGCATCTCAATTTGGTAATGTTAAAAATCTTCTTCAACATAGAACATTCTCATATCCAAAAACTGATCTTTCCTTAAAAAAGAACAATGGCTTTCTTAATAACTGCAACTGCTTATTCTCCGAAAAAGGATTTCAAATCCTTGTGAAATGTTCTAGAAATAAAATAGGTAGAACATCTTCATCAAAGGATTTTCAATCTATCTGTTGTGCTAAAGATCCAGCGATAATTGGAGGTTCCAGAAGGTTCTTGCTGGTCTTAATAAAAAGCGTAATTGTGCTCACAACATCATGATACAGAAGATCTCACAGTCTGCCTAGAATTTTTGCCTGCTAGAGAAAATCTTTGCACTGAAGCCTATCAATACAGAGGTATTTAAGGCTTTCTTCATCACTCAGAGATTCAAAGAAATTAGTGTTTATACTAGTGTGAATCATTGTATTAAGTTTTGAAATCTGTATTTCACTTTTCTATTCTATTGAGTGATCGTGAGAACAAGAAGGAATTGTACTCTCCACAGTTTGTTTCTGCAAGACAGTGGTGATTGTCTTTGGTGGCTGAAAGTGTATTAGCAGAGTTTGGCAGTATTCTTCAAAGCGTAAGGATATCAGGAGATTCCAGTTTGAAGTGTACTTCTATAGGGTGTTGTTCATACTGGGAAGTGGTGTACTTAGCAAATAATAGTGAAATCCTTTGATCTGGGCAAGGCCCTATGAACATAGGCTTAATAGTTGAACTGCATAAACAACTCATGTGTGTTATTTCTTTACTGCACCACATTATTCATTACTACACAGATTACTGTGACTTTAGTTATTTCATTTAGTATCAGAGAGGATCATATTTCTTTTGTTTTAGCTTTTAACTTAGCAGGTGAGATCCATAACAAAAATGAGTCACTTAGTCATAATGAAACAACATCCTAAAGAAGGAGGGTCTCTAACACGAACTCCACTCCTTGAAGAAGGCAGTTATACTTACTGGAAAATAAATATGCGAATCTTTATTTAATCTTTTGACGAATATGACTAGTGGGTCATTGTGGATGGATGGACGCAACTAATTTTAGAAAATAACTCTGGTATTAAACCAGAATCTGATAGGTCCGAAGAAAAACAAGGTTATGTCTTACAAATTCTAAAACCATCAATATATTCTTTAATGCAGTTGACATAGACTAATTCAAACTAATTTTGACATTTGGAACTACTAAAGACACAAAGAAGACACTGCAAACTATGCATGAAGGAACTAGTGCATTGCACATCTCAAAACTTTAGCTTCTAACCTGTCAATTCAAATTATTAAAAATGAAGGAAAATGAGATATCTCCAACTTTAATAGTAAACAGTGTGATATTCCAAATCAGACATTCCAACTAGGGAAGAAGTTTTCAAATGAGAAACTAGTGAGAAAAACCTTGAGATCTTTACCTCCAAGGTTTGCTGTGAAAGTTGCTGCAATTGAGGAAACCAAGGACCTAACCAAGATGAGATTTGACGAGCTTATGGGTTCCTTGTAGGCGTAAGAGATGAATTTTTTAAATTAGAAACCTGAAAAAGGCATAGCACTTTAAGCAGAAACCAGCATGGATGATAAAGAAAATGAGATTGCGATGATCTCCAAGAACTTTTTTGGATTTCTACAAAAAAATATGGAAAATATAATCATTCTCCCAAGAACAGGTTTGATGGTAAATGAATCATGAAGAAATCACCTAAAACTAACAAAATATCTAAGAACATCAAGTGCCATGAGTGTGGAGGCTTAGGACATATTCACGCTGAATGTGCAAACACTCTCAAAAAGAAATCGATGAATGCTAGATGGAACAATTAATTTGACAATAGCCAAGATAAAGAGGAGGGATCTCAAGCAACTTTATTGTTTTTACTACTCCTGTCAAAAATGCATCTAGAAAATCTCTAAAGCTATAATTCAGTTTGATTTAGACAGTGATGATGACAAGGAAAGCTTGGAAGATTTCAGAAAAACCTATGAACTAATGTATGAAAAATGGTTGCAGGTTGGGATGTAGAATAGAGTATTGGAAGAACAGGTTGTCAGGATGAAGGAGATTATCAAAACTCAGCAAGATGCAATCAAGGAGAAGGAAAAAAGAATAGAAGAACTAACAAAGAAGTTGAATGTTGCAGAACAAACATTGTAGAGTCTCAATACAAGGAAAGCAAAGCTAAGCAAGATTCTTCACATGGGGCAGTGCTCGCACGATCAGAAATGACTTGGCTACAATGCAGAAACAATGCAAAAGAACCAGCACAAGAACATAGCCACAATTTCCATCTGTTACTACTATAACAAAAAAGGTCATAAGTGAAAGCATTGTTGCAGTCATCTGAGGGATGTACAGTAGAATAAAAGGAGGAATGAACCCAAAATCATTCAAAGATAGGTTTCTAAAGGAATGAGCAGAGCATTCATTACTCATACTGTTCTGTCTACCTATTCTGAGGAAGCTTGGTACATCAACAGTGGATGTTCAAACACATAATAGGTTACAAAAGATTGCTAACATTATACTATGCAGGTAAGATAGACACATCATCTTTGGTGATGGTTAAAAAGGGAAAGTCATTGGAAGAGGAACTCTAAATGTAGCAGGTTTACCAAAATTGAGGGATGTACTACATGTGGAAGGATTAAAAGCCAATCTGATAAGCATTAGCCGACTTTGCGATGAAGAATTACAAGTCAAATTTACCAAAGAAGGATGTCTGATTGTAGAAAGTATAGGAGATTCTTTCATGAAGGAGACAAGAACTGCTGACAACTACTATCAATTGGAAAAGAACGTCATGACTCTCCTGAAACAGTGCAAGCACATTGTCTTAAACTTTCTTGAAATATGGCAACAACGGCTTAGGCATGTAAACTTCAAAACGTTGAAGAACATTAGCAACATTGTTGCTGTCCATGGGCTTCCAAAGATGAATACCAAGCACATTGTTGTTTGTAGACTGTGTCAACTTGGTAAGTTGAAGAGATTAAATGCCCTTTGTTGTAGCATACAACTACAACTCAAGTCTTTGAACTATTACACATGGATCTCTTCGGCCCAATGCAAATTGAAAGTATTGGATGAAAGAAGTATGTGTACGTGTGTGTGGATGGTTTCTCTCGATACATTTGGGTGAACTTTATTAGAGAAAAGTTTGAAACATTTGGCATCTCTAGAAGCTTATGCAAAAAGTTGCAGAATGAGAAACGAAGCGGCATACAAAAAATAAGAAGCGACAATGGCAAAGAATTTGAGAACCAGAATTTCACTGATTTTTGCAATAATCAAGGGATCAATCATAAGTTTTTTGCTCCTAGGACTCCTCAACAAAACGGTGTAGTTGAAAGGAAGAACTACAGTCTAGAAGAGATAGCCAAAGTAGTGCTTCATGCTGCCAGTCTTCCCACAAAGTTCTGGGCTGAAGCTGTCAACGCTGCAACATACACAATTAATAGAATATACTTATGACCCGGAACATCCAAGGCACCATACGAACTATGGAAGGGAAGAAAACCAAACATAAGTTACTTTCACATCTTTGGTAGTGTTTGTTATATTCTGAATGGCAAGGAACACTTAAATAAATTCGATGCAAAGAGTGACAAAGGCCTCTTCTTGGGATATGCTACCAAAATTAGAGTATATCGACTCTTTAATAATTGCACTCAATGTGTTATTGAGTCTATCAATGTTACTATATGTGATTATGAGAAGGAAAGAATGCTGAAAATGTTTATCAAACAGAAGAAAAAGTACCAAAAAAAATGATACAGAAAGCATTAAAGAAGTTGATAGACAAATTGTTATAACAATCAGTGAGATAGAAGATAACACAAACAACTCAGCAGAAGCAAAATCTAAAACTGTTCGAGAACCCTCTCCTAGAATTTGACTGAACCATCCCCCAGACCTAATGATTGGTGAATTGAATGAGGGAAGACAACTTAGGAATGTTCCTTGAAAGAGCTATAAAGAAATGGTAGGGTTTTCTTTCTAAACGTCCTTGATTGAGCCAAAAAATGTTAAGGAGGCTCTACAAGATGAAAATTGGATAGTTGCTATGCAAGAGAAGCTAGAACAATTTGAAAGAAGTCAAGTATAGGAGTTAGCCCCTAGGCCCTCTGGGGTAAACGTGATAGGAACAAAATGGATATTTAAAAACAAAATAGATGAACACAGAAATATCACAAGAAACTAGGCAAGATTGGTAGCTCACCAATATACTCACATTGAAGGAATAGACTTTGATGAAACCTTCGCCCCAGTAGCATCTCGAGTCAATAAGAATAACTTTGGTGGTTGCTTGTGCCCAAAAGTTTGAACTTCATCAGATGGTTGTCAAAAGTGCCTTCCTCAATGGATTTTTGAATGAAGGAGTATATGTTGAACAACCAAAAGGTTTTGAAAGCTGTGTATATCCAAATCATGTGTACTGTCTTTAAAAGGCTCTCTACAGATTAAAATAAGCTTTGTGTGCTTGGTACAAATGACTCACAACTTTTCTTATCAACAAAAGGTACTCTAAACGTACGGTTGGCAAAACTCACTTCTTGAAATCAGTTGATAATCAATTAGTGATTGCTCAAATATACGTTGATGATATTGTGTTTGGATCCACTTCATCTGAACTTTCTAATGAGTTTGTTGAGTTGATGAAAAAGGAATTTGAAATGAGCATGATTGGGGAACTAATTACTTCCTTGGACTTCAAAGTGAACTCGAAAGGTATCTTTATTTCCCAATCCAAATATGCCTGTAACTTAGTCCAAAAATTTGGTCTAGGAAGTGCAAAACATATGAGAACACCCATGAGTACTAGCACTAAGATCCCTAAGGACTTAGATGGAAAGGATGTTGATCAAAGCCTCTGTAGAAGCATGATAGGTAGTCAACCCTACTAAACTGCCAGTCAACCAAACTTAATTTAATACCCGAAATTCAAGTAAAAAAATTACTGTTTAAAAATATGGTACTGTTGCGTATGTATTGTAGCATGTACTATTTTGTCGACAAACAAAATAACTTTTGACAGGCACTCTAGCTACAGTCATGCACTATTCACTACTATTCATTTTCGTCATTCTGTGCCAAAAAATTCTATATACCCCCCCCCCACAATTCTAAAAATTCATTCCAACAAGAAAGAAATAATTTCTTTGCTTACTCTCGTTTCTTTTCTTGTTCTTTGGCTGTTTCAGACAGCAAATATAGTAGTAAGAAGGAAAAAACCCTAGTTTTTCCATAGTGAAAGTCCACTTCTAGATACCTCTTTTGGAGCAACCAGAGGGTTCTACAAAATAAAGTAAGTATAATAATTCCGTCTAAATCTCTATTTAAGATTGGAGATGTCGTTATTCATTTTAGTACGTATTATTGTTCACATATACGTAGTCTACGGTTCACAAACACAATATTGTTCATAAGGTACTTTTCACTATTACTATTTACTATTGTTCATATTCACTGTTCACAAATATGTATTGTTCATATATACGATACCATACATATGTACTGTTCATGAATAATTATTAAATCATATTTTCAAAATATAAATCCTGAAAACTGATATTCGAAGACTCGAAACAAGTAGGGAATAACAACGCAAAGGTTCAAAAGAGTCTAAAATTGAACTGGAAGTGATTACCTTACTCCCTAGTATTATTTGAATTTTAATGCTGAATATGTGATGTCTACAGTATTTGAATGCCTAGAAGCATGCTAGGATGTTGATTAAATGATTTTTGAATGACATGAATATATGAACGCTAGATTAACATAAGTTATATATATCCATGTTTGATGTTTACATGCTTTTATACTTCAATGAAATGATTGTTGTCGTATTTATACTTTAAAAAATGATCAGCATGATTATGTTATTGTACAATGATGTTTTATACATAATGAAATGTTTGTTGACACACAAGCAAAGATGAATTTAGAATTGAACCATGTACCGTCGCAGTGGTCCATGGGGGATTACTGTAGAAGTTCTTACGATAAAGAACAATGAATTTGCCCCTAGTTTCCAATGATAGAACTATGGGCGTGACCCTAGTCCTTTGGTGATGGGTGTGACCCTAGTTCCTGAGTTAGGTGATGGGTGTGCCCCTATCCTATTAGAATCTAGTATATAATGTTGTTTCCTCATCTTTTTCGATATGATGAGAGAACACCAGGGTTAAACCCTTTAGTTTAATTAATGACTATTGATAACTAAATGTTTGAAACGCCTAATGAATGATAAATATTTGCATGTTCAGTGTTTGATTTAAATAATGCTATTGATGTAATGTATATGATCCACTGGGCTCTTGAGCTCACCCCACTCACTCTTTTTCAGGCAACTATTGAAGATGTTGCTTTTACAAATGAATGTAAAAATAGTCATCAATGGTAGTGTACCTCACAGTATGAGGGTATTAGAAAATAAACTTTATTTGCTATTTTCAATTGTAGGGCATATGACCTACCATATCGAATCCTGTCAGATGTCAATCATTAGGCCAAATAGTATTTGTTTTATCAAAAGTTGGCTATGGAGCTCACAAAATTGTTCGTAACTCTAATCATAAATTAATGTCTTTTAGTTATTATTGATCCTAAGGTTATTGCTATTTTATTCCGAAGCAAGTGTATTTATGCTTTATTTTGTACTTTGAGATATGATGTGGTGCAATATGATAGATGATGTAAAGAAAAAGTAATATCTCCAGTTCTCAGATAGAAAGCAGGAGTGATTGCACACGAGGGTAATGAAGTCTCAAGCTATGAGACAATCACGTTGCCTATGACATATGTTACAGATTTGGGAGCTGGGTGTTACAAAGTTGGTATCAAAGCCTAGGTTGTAGATGCCTTGGGCAAGGATTAGAAAAAATTGGCTAATCAAGTAAGTCATTTAGTTCTAATTAATATAGAAAGCCCTACCTCTTGTTTTGGAAATTAAAATCGTTTTTGAAAAAAAATTATTTTCAAAAAAAAGAGATATATATTTTCTAATTATTTTGTTTGGATACAAAGATTATGAGTTGAGCTAATAATTGGTAAGCCTTGTCCCAAGTAAAGCTAAACATTGAAAGGGAGATAGGTTATCCCGTTCTAGAAAGCACAGTTGCTAAGTAGACTTCAATCTTGCCGTCCAATCTAGAGGTTGTCCCACCAACTCATAGAGTAGTCGAAGTTGAAGAACACACTTATTTTCTATGAAAAAACTAAGAGGTGGTAATTAAGGGCAAAGAACTTACTACAGTTTAGAGTAGATGCCAAAGGAGGTATCGATAATAGATCAACATTGTCGGTTTGACAAAAGAACCTTTTAATGAGGATTTAAGACCCTAGATCTAGGGAAGAGACCTTAGGAAGAGACTTGAGTATCGCTAAGGGTAGATCATAAATAAAAGCTTTTAGGGCATAAGTTAGAGATTGATAACATGTGAAAATGAAACACTTGTTTGGTCAGGACACGAGATTTGGAGGATCCCGTATCTTTGGTTTCAATGTGGTATGGAACGCATAGAAATTCGAGGATATAAAAGAATCTTGGAGTCGGAGAATGATAGACCATGTATGGTGAGTGATCAGTGGCTTGGGACGAACTTGTTTTCCTATGTTTGGTTGGTATGGGATAGTCAATTGTAGTGGAGCTTGGGAAGCCATGGACATCGAGACACTTGCAAAATCGTTTGAGTGTAGTGAAACCTTTGAATGGAAGTCTATGTTAATAAGAAAAGGTAGTATGAGACACTCAAACCCAAAGGCAAAGATGGAAGTTTAGAATTTTACTATACTAGCATGAACATGTATGATTGTATGATGCCTGATTATTTTGAATGCATGCTTTATTTGTCTAAATTTTATAAATATGTATATCACATGTATTGTGATCATGAAACCAAATCTTATACCCAACAACATTAGAGGACTTTGAAAATCCTCAAACATAACTTTGAAGCATAAACTAATAGGCCACAAAACCAACCAAGAATTTAGAGACGTGAACGTAGAGTCATGATAACACGCATGACACGAAAAAAAAAGGTTATTCTGAAAATAGGATCATAACCATGAATAAAGATATGAAAGATGACATTTATCACAAGTTGCAAAAGCATTTAGTATCTAGATTCTAAGATGAAAAAAGGGTTTGTGTAACCCAAATTGAATTAAGATTAAATTATGATTCTCCTTGAATTGATGGATACTAAAATGACTTTTGACTTGTAGATAATGGCAAGAACTAGAAGTAACAGCACGATAGATGAGAATACCAATGAATCTGGGCAGAGGGAGAATGGAGTAACAGTGGTGGTAGCTCCAACTGGGATGGTAGTGACTATAGATATGTTAGGTAGATTCACTTAGGAAGTTGTGGCAGAGGTCATGAGGAACCTTGCAGAGATGCAGAACTAGCCACCCATACAACCACAGCCATAGGCACTGCCTCAACCCCAAATTTAGTAGGCTCTGTTACGTAATGGTCCAACGACACGGGACCGACCGATAGTAGATGATATAAAACAAAAAAACTTATTGATAGGATTCCAGAGGCTACGATCCAGTACATTTGAGGGTTTCGCTGATCATGTAGTTGCAAATAAGTGGTTCACTACAGTGAACAAGCATTTGAATGCCTTAGGGGCAACTGGCACAAGGAGAGTCACATTAGCAATGCACCAGTTTGAGAGACTTGCCTATCATTGGTGGGAAATGGTCATAAACGATCCCGCTACAGATGTGTCTATTATGACTTGGGAATAGTTTAAGACTTTGTTCTATTCACACTTCTTGGTGAAAAGAAAATAGATACAGCCAAAGTTCACCCGACTAACACAAAAGAATATGACAATAGCAGAGTATGAACAGAAATTCGCTGAACTGTCGAGCTTTGTCTCCAAACTGGTAAGGGATGAGCAATCCAAAGCTGACAGGTTTACCAAAGGGCTGAAGGTAGAAATACAAAAAATAATACATCCTTTGAGATTAACTACCCTTAAGGAAACGATGGAAAGGGCACAGTTGGTCGAGCTAGATCTTGAGTATGAGCAGGCATTAAGGAATAGACAGAATAGGTCACAGCCGAAATAAGCGGCAGAAGCCTCACAGAAGAGGCAGAACAGGCAGGATGTACACCGTGCGCCTCAGAATCGAAATAAGGTGCAAAATTACAACAGGTATGGATTGATCGTGCTAGGGAAGAGTAGAGGGAGCAAGCAAAGAGGCAGGGGTTGTGCTTCTTGTGCTGCAAGAGAGGACATATTGGAAAGAATTGTCCTAATAGAGCTCTAGCTCCTCCTCAGCAACAACAGGCGTGTGGAAAAGATGGGCATCCACAAAAAAGGCAGCAGCCACAGGCCAAGCCACAACAGAATCAGGGGCAAAATCAGAATCAAGGCCAAAACCAAGCTCGACTTTATGCTATTAATGCCAAGGTTGATCTTGCACCTGCAGTAGAAGGTATTTTCCTTGTTCAATGTTGCTGTAAAAACCTTGTTTGATTTGGGTGCCAATAAGTCATTTGTGTTAGAAGAACTAGTTAGGAGATTACAACTAATGACATCTACATTACCAAAACCATTACATGTGTCAACTCCCATAGGGGACACTGTAGTTGCTCGGAAAGTTTGTACATGTGAATTGAGATTTGGAGACAAACTAATAACTACAGACCTTAAACTATTACCTTTCCCAGGGTATGATGTGATATTGGGTATAGACTAGTTGACTCAACACCAAGCTCAGATCGATTACCCAAGACGCAAAGTCACATTAACTTTACCATCTAGAGAGTTAGTGAAGGTTAATGGGGATATGGAGAGACTACCTCGAAATCCTATGATAGTCATGTTACATTATCTAAAATAGAGTGAGGACTTCGAACAATTGCTAGAGGATGATACTAGATCTGGAGAACCTAAGAAGATTTCAGAGATGCGCGTAGTACGGGAATATGCAGATGTATTCCTAGATGATTTACCTGGACTACCACCACACAAAGAGGTAGAGTTCAAGATTGAATTATATCCAGGCACAAATCTTATAACTATTCCTCCCTATCAAATGGAGTTAGTAGAAGTGATTGAACTCAAGACACAGCTGGATGAACTCCGTGAAAAAGGATTCATTCGACCCAATGAATCACATGGGGAGCTCTAGTATTATTTGTGAAAAAGAAACACCGATCCATGAGGTTGTGTGTTGATTATCAAAAATTAAATCTAGTAACCATACAGAACGGGTATCCTTTGCCAAGGATAGATGACCTATTTAATCAATTGAGGGGAGCTACTCATTTCTTTAAGATTGATCTTAGGTCAGCTATCATCAGTTGAGAATCTAAGATTTAGATATACACAAAACAGCATTTAGGACTCAATACTAGTATTTTGAGTTCACAATGATGTCATTTGGTTTAACTAATGCACTGGTTGCGTTTATGGATCTGATGAACCGTGTTTTTAGGCAATACCTTAATAAATTTGTAGTGGTGTTTGTAGATGACATCCTAATTTACTCCAAGTTAGAGATTGAACACATAGAACACTTAAAGATTGTCCTGGAGACACTTAGCAAAAATGAACTATATGCTAAGTTTAGTAAATGCGAATTCTGGATGAATACGGTCAAATTCCTTGGCCATATAGTATCAACAGAAGGCATCTCGGTAGATCCCAATAAAGTGGAAGCTGTGACAAACTGGAAGCAACCTAAGACTGTGACAGAAATTAGAAGTTTCTTAGGCTTAGCTAGATACTACAGGAGATTCATCCAAGATTTTTCAAAGTTAGCCAAACCCACGTCAAAATTAACCAGAATAGGAGCTAAATTTAATTGGGATGAGAAATGTGAACAATCATTCCAAGAATTGAAGAGGAAATTGACTTCGGCCCCCATCTTAGTCACTCCTACCTATGGTGTTGGATATGTTTTGTACATTGATGCTTCGCATAATGGATTGGGTGTAGTTTTAATGCAAGAAGGAAAGGTTGTTGCATATGCCTTGCGACAGTTGAAGGTTCATGAACAAAATTATCCAATACATGACCTAGAATTAGTAGCCATTGTATTTGCCTTAAAAATATGGAGACAGTATCTTTATGATGAAAATTTTAATCTATTTTCATATCACAAGAGTTTGAAGTACATCTATACACAGAAAGAATTAAATCTTAGACAACAGAGATGGATGAAGTTTTTTAAAGATTATAATTTCCAATTGCATTACCATCCACAAAAGGCTAATGTAGTGGTTGATGCCTTGAGTTGGAGATTTAACAAACAAGATGAGGAAAAAGGTTAAATGTACCAGCTGATCGAGGATTTCAAACTGGGTATCACCTTAAATAAGAAACAAGTATACCTTTACAACATGACTTGCCAGCCAGATCTCCTGCATCAGATCAGACAAGAGCAAAGGCAAGATAAATGGATCATGACCACTTGAAAGAGTCAAACAAGGCAAACAGACAGATTTTAGAATCAATATCAAAGGCGCGTTGAAACTTGGAGATATAATTTATGTCCCTCAAGATGGACATAGCATAAAGACCATATTAGAGGAAACCAATCAAACGAAATACATGATGCATCCTGGTGGAGATAAAATGTATCAAAACCTCAAAAAGACCTATTGGTGGCGAGTAATGAAATTAAACATAGCTAAGTATGTCTCTAAATGCCTAACATATCTGCAAGTAAAAGCTGAGCACAGAAAGTCCACAGGAACATTACAACCATTCCCAATCCCTAAATGGAAGTGGGATAACATAGCCATGGACTTTGTCACTGGATTACCTCGAAACATGAAAGGAAAAGATGCGGTATGAGTCATTGTGGATTATTTCACTAAGGTGTCACATTTCTTGCCCATCAAATCCATAAACCAAGTCAGTAAACTAGGTGAACTCTATGTGAAGGAGATAGCACAACTCCATGGTTCGCCCAAAACCATAGTGTCAAACAGAGGCTCTCGCTTTACATCACAATTTTGGCAAAGTCTACAGAAGGAGTTAGGCACCAGACTCACCATGAGCACTGCTTTCCATCCTCAAACTGATGATCAGTTTGAAAGCGTCATTCAGACACTAGAAGACATGCTACAAAGTTTGCATATATCAAGGGCAATTGGAGCAAGTATCTACACTTGGTAGAGTTTGCATATAATAACAATTATTAGGCGAGCATAAAAATGGCTCTATATGAAGCGCTATATGGTAAACTCTGCATATCACCATCCTGTTGGGTAGACTTCAAAGATCAAGTACTTATATGACCAAAATTGGTAGAGGAGATGACCACTTAGCTAATTCGGAAGAGGCTAGTTGTAGCTCAAAGTAGACAAAAAAGCTATGAGACAAAAGAAAAATGCTTCTAGAATTCTAGCCGGGCGACAAAGTATTCTTAAAGATCAGCCCACATAAGGGGACTAAAAGGTTTGGAATCAAAGGAAAGCTGGCACTGAGATTCACCGGTCCATTTGAGATACTTAAATAGGTTGGTGAGTGTGCCTACGAGCTAGACTTGCCAAACTAAATGTTCTCAATGCATAATGTATTCCATGTGTCGATGCTGCGGAAGTACGAACCAAACCCATCACATATCATACACTAGGAGGAAGTTGTATTTCAAGACAATGCAACTTACGAGGAACCAGCAATCAGAATATTAGATCGTAAGGTGCAGAGTCTCAGGACCAAGGAAATTCCGTTGGTCAAGGTTCTGTGGAGACATCATGATCTGGAAGAAGCAACCTGGGAGCTGGAAGGCAAGATGGAGAACAAATATGCAGGTCTTTTCACCCAAAATACCTAACCAAATAGCATTGAAGCGGATAAGTACAAATTTCTAGGACAAAATTTATTTAAGAAGGGTAGGTTGTAATACCCGAAATTCGAGTAAAAAAATTACTGTTCAAAAATACGATAGTGTAACGTATGTACTGTAGCATGTACTATTTTATCGACAGACAAAATAACTTCCATCGAGCACTGTAGCTAATGTAACGGGCACTGTAGCTATAGTAAAGCACTGTTCACTTCTATTCATTTTCATCGTTTAATGCCAAAAAAATCTATATAAATCCCCCCCCCCCTCATTTTGAAAATTTATTCCAGTAAGAAAGAAATAATTTCTTTGCTTGCTCTCCTTTCTTCACTTGTTCTTTGGTTGTTCTAGACAGATAATATAGTAGTAGGAAGGAAAAAAAACCTCAATTTTTACGTAGCGGTAGTGAAGGTACACTTCTGGACACCTCTTTTGGAGCAACCGGAGGGCTCTACAAAGTAAAGCTGGTATAATAATTCTGTCTAAGTCTATATGTAAAATTGGAGATGTCGTTATTCATTTTAGTACGTATTACCTTTCACGTATACATAGTCTACTGTTCACAAGTACGACATTGTTCATAAGGTACTATTGACTATTACTATTTAGTATTGTTCATATTCATTATTCACATATACGTAATATTCATATATGCGGTACTATTCATATGTACGACGTATGTACTGTTCATGAACAGTTATTAAACTACATTTTCAAAATGTAGATCCTGAAGATTGATAGTCGAAGACTCAAAACAAGTGGGGAATAACAATGCAAAGGTTCAAAAAAGTCTATGATTGAGATGGAAGTCATTACCTTACTCCCTTATATTATTTGAATTTTAATGTTGAATTTGTGATATTTACATTGTTTGAAGCCTAGAAGCATGCTAGGATGTTGATTAAATGATTTGTGAATGACATGAATATATGAACGCTAGATTAACATAAGTTATATATCCATGTTCGGTGTTTACATGCTTTTATACTTCAATGAATTGATTGTTGTCATATTTATATTTTAGCAAATGATCAGCATGATTACTTATTATACAATGATGCTTTATATATAATGAAATATTTGTTGATACACAAGCAAAGATAAATTTAGAGTTGAACCACGTACCATAGCAGTGGTCCATGGGGAATCAGTGTGAGTGTTCTTACGATAAAGAACGATGGGTTTGCCCCTAGCTTTCCATGATAGAACTATGGGTGTGACCCTAGTACTTTGGTGATGGAGAGATGGGTGTGACCCTATGTCACACCCCGACCCCCGGACCGGACATCATATCCGTCAATGTAAAACCCCATCGTCGGGCGTCGCGCGGCTCCAAGCTCGGCGCGTGGTCCGCCGAGGCACCGAGCGTGCAACAATTATCATCAATCTTTTCACAAACCTCTATACGCAAGGTTTAAATCATTTATTAATTTCAAATAGTCATTTTATTCATGCTTCACTAAGCAGTTGATTTCAAATCAAATTCACCAGATGTTCAAAATCATATTTATACTAGAAATCAAGATCATAGTAGCGGAAG